>CATIWK010361756.1:0-10135 GCA_949634005.1 Mallotus japonicus
ATATGGAAGATACATGCTTGTTTTAGAGTAAATGGAGCCAGAGAGGAGCATTAATAGAGAGAGGTATGAGGGATGAGTTTTTTTTCAAAATAAAATAATGAGGGTACTTTAGTCATTTTAGAAATATAGCTCTAAAAATTCTGGAATTCATTTGCAAATTCCACTAATTTCATTAGAATTTCATTTAGTTATAATGAATTCCACAAATTTAAAAACATGGAATTGCAAATGAATTCCATAAGTTATTCATTTAAACCAAACACATAATATTTAGAATTTCAAATGAATTCCACAAAATTTTGTGGAATTCATTTATACCAAACACACCCTAAATGAATCACATCCATAAGTTTTGATACAGTTCTAAGTCTTTTTAAGGATTCTTTGTGCCATCATTCTGAATTAAATGGGATAAGGTGCAAATTGCACATTCAACTTTACCCTAAAATTTATAATTGAGATTATATTTTTTTTTCCCAATTTGGACCTTAATTTTTGAAAACTTAATTATATTGGACCCTTTTTTAAATTGTAATTAAGTCCCAAAAATAAAAATGAAATTTAACTTTAACGCTAATTAATGAAAATTAGTACAAATAACAATGAGAATTAATGAATTTACGTTACAAAGTTTTTAAAATTTTTCAAAATTTTTATGTTTAAAAAAAAATTAATTTTTAAAAATTTAAAAGAAAAGTTAAAAAATATTTTCTATAGATCTAGAAATTTTAAAAAATTAAATTTTTTATTATTAAGTGATATATATTTAAAAAAAAGAATTAAACATTTTCTATACACTTAATAATTTTTTAAAAAATTTTAAATTTTTAAATTTTTTATAGATTTAAAATTGTTAAAATGTATTGAGTGCATGAAAATTTTTAATTCTTTTTTCTTTAAATGTATATCATTTCATTGTAAATTTTTTAAATTTTTTGGTTTATAAAAAATATTTTTTATTTTTTAAATTTTTAAAAAATTAACTGTTAGATACTTGGAATTTTTTTTTCTTTGTTTGTACCAAGGGACATTATTTTCCGTTTTCGGGATAAGGTCATGTTTAGTCTCGGGAGGATGTGAGACTTTTGATTTGTTGTGGAGTCGCCACTCAATAATATTCGTCATATGGCTATCGCATCACCCTAGTTTCGGAATGACAGTTTATACATATACATGCACAACAAATGGTAAACAAAAAATAAAGAAATTAATTATGACATGACTTTTAGTAAAATACATCAAAAAGAGAAAATTGTAGAAAAGTAAATCTAGAAAACACATGCAAAACATGAGTTAGTACATGTATATATCTCTCTTTCATCCATGGAACACATAGATTTAGTAGGAAATAACAAAATAGCTCAAAATGCAAATATCACGTAAAAATGACATGTGATGATGAAATTCACAATATAAGTAAAAAATGATAATATTTTCTATCAGCATAAAATATAAAATAGAATTACTGGAAAATTAAGGAAAACAGTTGAAAGTGTGTTATTTTGATATCATTGGACCAAAAGAACGAGGCTCTAGCTGAGAATCTGATTTTTATAATAAAAATGAAGATTTTAAATGCAGATTTGATGATTTTGAAATCTAATATTTTATTGACTTTGTACTAAAACTTATAGTGATTACAAAAATTTTGAAAGTGATAGATTTCTCATATTTTCTATAAATCCAGTATAGAGTTAACAAAACAAGCAAATTAAATGCAAAAATGATAATGAAATATAAAGTACATGAAAAATGATATTTTTATGATGAAAATGAGGATTATTAACATGAAATATTCATATTTTGGTAAAAATGCAGATTTTAATGTGAAAATGATGAAATTGAGAAAATTACTTCATAATTCACAAAAATTATTAACAGAATCGCATTTTATAACCTTTATTTGAATTAGAATATATAAAAATGTTGTTTTTGAAAAAAAAATATAATTTTGGTGAGAAAAATGCAGAATTTGTATTTTAACTATGTAAAAACAATATTAATATGATTAAAATGCAATTTTAATAAGAATTATATAATTTCATTAATATGATGCAAAACACATACAAAACATTTGAAAATGAAAATTTTATTATGAATTGATATTATTTTGGTAAATTCAAATTTCCAACAAAACAAATCAAATTCAAAGAAAACGAAAACACACAGCACATAATATTGCCAGTATCACTACATAGTCACAACAATTTTACAAGTTTACTGGTGGTATAAAAATCAAAAGAGAGAATTGGAGTAGAAAAGAATATGCAAAATTAAAAAAAAAATTAAGCCTGCAAAAATTGTTATTTTGGTCCTCAGAATGTCAACTAAGCTCATTTTAGAAACTGGAAGCATTGGCTTTGTGTGTGTGATTTATGAGTTATCTTTATTGAAATAGTATGAAAATTGTTTGCAAATGCATATCTCATTGCGCTTTGACAAAGATGTGTTCAGGTTTGGTTACAAATTTGAGTCTAAAAATTACTAAAACAAGAAGAGAAAATAGGCTATAAGTGTCTAGAATAGGTTTCTCAAGTCTTCAAACCAGTAGAGTTTTGTTATATGAGCCAAAAAAAGTCCCTTTAAATGATGCAAATAGTGCTATTTATAGACACATATGTGAGAGAAGGTTCACACACATGACTCATAGGCAAAATGCATGCACATGATTCGCACGTTCAGAGCGCACGAGATAGCGGTGTACGTGTGGTTGTATGTGTGAGTGGGCCTGTTTGATTGAGCGCATGACTCACTTGCATGAGCGCATGATTCACGCACATGAGTGGGTGGGTGATACATATACGCTCTCTCAGGCATTTTTGGGTCCCTATTTTGCCATTTTTTGACTCGAAAGGATGTTTGGGGTTTAGAATGGTGTTTTTGGACTGTTAGTTCAATGAATTAATCATCCTTTTCAATGAATCTCAATCTGCTTATGTTCGAGTAGTCACGCTCTTGAGACGATCACCTTAAGCATGTGATTTGCTATTCCAAGATTTTAGTTCATTAGATTATATCTCATTCAATTGAATCAACAATAAATTCATCATTTTGAGAGTCTAGTTTAGGTGGTTCAATTCTTCGATTTAGGGTTCATGCACTCTTAAGCAACGTTGGCATGCGTTCTTATGTTACTTTCATGAATTATTATCATAATTGAACCATTTTGGGGTTTATCAAAATTAGAAGTATGACAGTTGCCCCCTGTTCCACGCGTGTTGCATAACATTTTAGTGTTGATGCAACATAACACTCTAATGCTAACATTAATATGTATAGAGCAACTTCAAGTATGCAAAAACTAGAGTTTAGGCAGGGTACTTACCCAGTGAACTGCCATGGAGTCTTTTGACATCAAGCTCATTGATGCTTATGTTGTTATAACCTTTTGAGGTATTAGACAAAATGTATGATGTTTATCCAAAGTGTATGATGCATTTTAGGATTCACTCATTATGTAATGTAGCGGAACCATGGCAATTAGGATCTCAAGATACAACAACCCATATGATGTAAGGAATAATGGATTTATATAAGGAATAATGAATTTACATCATGATATCTTTTTCCTCCTCATTCTGATCTTAGTTTGTGCATTATGGCATTTCCACTATCAAAAAAATCCAATCCCGCAAAGGATTGTTCATGGAACTACTATCAAGATTCTTCAGACAATATTTCCTAGTATTATCCCTATGTTCATTGCTATACCATCATTTGCTCTATAATACTCAATGGATGAGGTAATAGTAGATTCAGCCATTATTATCAAAGCTATTAGACATCAATGGTATCAAACTTATGGGTATTCAGACTATAATAATTCTAATGAACAGTCACTCATCATTGTATCATCACTTATTCACTGAATAAACATAATGAGTAAAAATTCAAAGAAGGGTTTGTCCTTTAATCAAACATAGATAAAGAGGAAGAAAAATCTTTCAATTTATACCTTCTATCTAATTCTTTGAAATTTTTTAAAATCTTATCTAGGGATCTGAATATTAGTATGAATTATAGTTCTAATATTGTATAATATATAAAGAATGCTAATTCGGGATTCATGCAAGAATGATAGTGATGCAATTCAGGATTCATGCAAGAATGCAGTTTGAGATTTAAGTAAGATGAGGAAAGCATATAATAATGATATGCAATCAAGCACTTGAAATACAGATGCAATGATCACCCACTTCGGTGTCATAGTGCCATTAATACTCACTTCAGTGTTAAGGTACAATTAACACCCACTTCAGTGTTAAGATGCGATTATCACCCTCTTCGATGATAAAATATAATCATCATCCTCTTCGATGATGAGATGTAATTATCACCCTCTTCAGCAATAAGAATGTGATTAACACCCACTTCGGTGCTTAAAATATGATTATCACCTTCTTAGGTGTTTGTGATTGTGAATGTCACCTTTTTAGGTATTATGATTGGGATTATTACCTTCTTAGGTTTTTTAATTGTGATTATCATCATTTTAAGGTGTTGTAAGTATGATTATTACTTTTTTAGGTGTTGTGATTGTGATAATCACCTTTTTAGGTGTTATGATTGTGATTATCATCTACTTAAATGTTGTGAACTATGTATGTCATCTACTTAAATAATGATTTTTCACATAAAATGCAGAAACGATGCTGAAATGCATATTTGATGTAAAAATATGATTTTTATCAAGAAAATATATTGAAAATGTAGAGAATGCAAAAATTGCACAAAAATGATGAATTTATATTTTTGAAAAAAAAAATGAAGACTTTATGCAAAAATGATATTTTTGTGATTTTCATATCCCAGAGACTAGAAAATGCAAAATGACAGTTTAGTATGATTAGACAGTGCATAATATTATTTAGACACCATGCAAAATAGCCAGTCTCACCACAGCACAATAATTTCTCAATCACTGGCAGCAGTAAAAAATGCAAAAATACTGAAAAATAAACATGCAAAAATGATTATTTGCTCCTCAGATTCAACTGAGCTTGTTTTTTAGTTTTTAAAGCTTTAGCTTCGTGAGATTTTCAAGCTGCCTCGTCGAGAGGTTGAAAATGACATATAGAATGCAAGTTCATATACCTTTGAAGCGTGCTTTGACAAAGATGAAGCTGGATTTGGTTCGAGTCAGTCTAAAAATCATAAGAAAAATACAGTGAGTGAGCTAAAAGTGTGTAAAATGGGAGTCCTCAGTCTTCAATTCAGCAGATTTTTGGTGTTGTATGTGATCAGGTCCCCCTAAAATGGGAGGAGGACACTGGTATTTATAGAAAAATTGATTTTGTTACGGGTGTCTACATGTGTCTTATGCGTGTGTACATGAAAACAGACGCGGTGTGCACATTTGTGCAAGCAGGCGCGCACTGTAAAAAGCGTCTACAAGCATTGAGCGCGTGATCACGCTCACACAATGATTTCGGGTCATTTTTAGGCTTTTCTAGGGGCCATTTTTCGAGTTTTCATTATGCTTTTCTAGGTTTTTGAGCCTTTCATACTCGTTTGCGATGTCTGTTTTATCCAAATCGGCTTATGTTTTTATAAAGCTAAGCCTCAGTCTCACGAGCCAAACACCAGTCTAACGAGTTGCACATTTTGAGCAACAATTGTTCGAAATTAGCTACTTATCATTCTGAGAGTTCATATTTCGTGGAATCAAAGTACGACTTAATAATTTAGTGACTAATTTCACACTTTAGAGGCTCAGTTCAGGAATTTCAGCCTTTTTAGACTTTAGCACACTTCAAAGGCAGTATGAATGAACAAACTCTTGTCATATTCGAAAGTTTATTTTCATTATCATACCCTTTTGGGGATAATCAAAATTTGATGTGTGATAGATGCCCCCCGCTTCATATGTGTTGCATAGCATTTTGATGCATATGTTAATGCATATAAAGCAATACAAAAATGCAAAAAATGGGTTTATTGGGAAGAGGTACTTACCTGATGGTGTGCCATGTAGTCTTTTGATGTTGGCCTTACCTTCATTTGTACTAATTTGATCCTTCTAAAGATAATGCGAGTGATGCAGAAATGCGTGATGTAATGCAAGTTGTAATACGGATTTCACACAATTATGAAGGTGATGCAATTCATGTAAATGATGTTCCTTGGGATTCATGCAAAGTGATACAAGTCAAGATTCACGTAAAGATGTACTATTCACACGAATGATCCAAGCGAATGTAATAAGTACGTGGTGGTGACATGCAATCTAGTAGTTGACATGCAAGTACGTATATATGTGTAGATGTAATGACTACTATCTTCGGTGTTGTACTTAATAATCTTGTGTTAAGGATACTAACATCCATTTTGATGTTAGGAAAGGGTGTCATTATAACCTCTTCAATTGTCAGGCAAGATACTGCTATTATAACCTAATCAGGTGTCAAGCAGAGATGATGCTATTATAACCTACAGAGGCGTCAAGCGAAGATGATGCTATTATAACCTACTAAGGTGTCAAGCAATGACGATGCTATTATAACCTACTGAGGTGTCAAGCAATGACGATGCTACTATAACCTACTGAGGTGTCAAGCAATAAAAATGCTACTATAACCTATTGAGGTGTCAATAAATGAAAATGCTACTATAACCTACTGAGGTGTCAAGCAATGAAAATACTACTATAACTTACTGAGGTGTAAAGTAATTGAAATGCTACTATAACCTACTGAGGTGTCAAATAATGAGAATGCTACTATAACCTACTGAGGTTTCAAGCAATGAAAATGCTACTATAACCTACTGAGGTGTCAAGCAATGAGAATGATACTATAACCTACTGAGGTGTCAACAATAAGAATACTATAATAACCTACTGAGGTGTCAAGCAATGAGAATGCTACTATAACCTACTGAGGTGTCAAGCAATGAGAATGCTACTATAACCTCCTGAGGTGTCAAGCAATGAGAATGCTACTATAACCTATTGAGGTGTCAAGTAATGAGAATGCTATTATAACCTACTGAGGTGTCAAGCAATGAAAATGCTACTATAACCTACTAAGGTGTCAAGCAATGATGATGCAGTAATGTCACCTACTGTTGTGACACTGATCTTATTCTGACAATGTGATACTGATGTAATCTGTTGACCATTTGCATGATCAAAATCCTAATTTTGATTTTTGATAATCAATTTAAGCTGCTAATAATTTTATTTAAATGTGTATAAGTTATGAATCTATTGGAAATCAAAATGGAGCATAAATATCAAGAAAAACATCTCCGGACATTGATCTCAAGTATGATCACAACCGAGATTTTTGGGATGGTTCGACCTCTGAGATTCAAGGAGGGTTTTGGCATTCTTAGAGCTTTATAATGAGAAAGTGTCCTTCTTGAAATTTGAAGTAGACATCATAAGATTTCTTAATTGAGCTTACTTGTCAAAATCTGAGTTCATTTGGGTCTTCAAATCTCTAGTCGAAGTCAGCATATGTAGCTTTCATTTTAGGATGAGCAGCTCTTAGTATTTCAGCAATATCTTGAGCTACAGATGTCCAATTGAGGTGATTCAAAATGATATGGAAATAAAAGACAATTATATACAACTTTAATGATAAAAGGTTAGGCTAGTTCGATCATCTTAAAAGTACACAATCATCCTCACGAGCATGTCATGAACAGGTCACGAGCTGTCTCTGTTTTGCACATTTTGAGTCATTTTGGATAGGGACGCTCATGAGCACTATTCATCTCGTGAGCTGCTCATGAGTAGACACCTGACAGCTCAAAAATGGGCATTTTGACTAATTTTCAAAGGCAACGGCTCTATTTTTGCTCCTCACGAGCCAGGACTTCCTCCTCACAATCGTGAGCACCCTTAAAGCTGTAAAAAGTCCAAGATTATTCAAAAATTATTTATAGTCATTGGAGATATGTTTGATACATCCAACAACTATATTTTTTAGTGTTTATCTATATAAACACCTCTTATAGTTGCATTTAAGGTTTAAGAATCATTCATATTCTCTTAAACATCAATCAAAGCTCTTAAAATTCTTTTCAATTCATTCTTGTATTTGATAAACTTTTGTGAGAGTTTGGTGAGTGTTAGAATAGATACTCTTATTCTTCTATTTTCTGGGTTTAGAAAAAAGGAAGTGAGATTCTATTCTAAAGGAATTGGTTTAAGTGTTTAGCCATTAAAACACTTGGGATTTGGTTTAAGAGTGAGCCTAGAAACTCTTGTTTGTAAGGTTGTAAGAGTAAGCCTTAAACTCTTGCGTAATCTCAATCTTGTGAATAAGATTGTGGGTGATTGAAAATCCTAACTTGGGGATAAGTTAGGTGGAGACGTAGGATTGTTGTTGAATCTGAACTCCTTAAATCATTGTGTTCTTCATTCTTCCCTCTCAACATTCTTTCAATTCTTGCTCATTTGTTTTTAAGTTTTGATTTTTATTCGATAGCTCTATTCACCCCCCCTCCTCTAGGGCTCTTTCAATTAGTATCAGAGCTTGAATTCTAGGAACTTTATTGCTAGAATACAAAATCATGGGAAGTGAAAATATTTCTTGTCTTAGACCATTCTTTGATGGAAGTGATTATCCTCATTGGAAGTTCAAAATGGAGCTCTACCTTGATTGTGATTCCATCAAGCTTTGGGATATTATCTGATTAGGTTGGGAAACACCCAAAGCTACAATTGATGATGTGATTACTAAAATTCTAAGAGATGATTGGAATGCTATCCAACAACAAGGGAATCATATATATAAAAAGGCTATGATCACTCTAGTCTCCTCTACGACAAGGGAAGAAGGAGGCAAGCTTCAATATTGCACTTAAGCCAAGGAAATGTGGCAAACCTTGGAAAACCATTATGAATGCAACATTCAAGTAAGAAGCAAGAAGGTTTAACTCCACATGTATGAGTATGAACTCTTCAAGATGAAACCTCAAGAAACAATCACCGAAATGAACAATCACCTCACTGCTCTTATCACCACCCTCAAGAAACTTGGTAAACATGTCACCAAGGAAGAAGTAAACAACAAGATTCTAAGAATCCTACCTAAGAAGGATTGGGAATCTCGAGTTACTTCAATTGAGGAAGCTCAAGATCTTGCAAATCTTTCAACCGGCATGCTTATTGGAAAGTTTCTCACCCATGAGCTTACAATAAAGCAAAGAGGTGCAGAGCAAGAAGTGAAGGAAGAAAAGAAATAGAGCATTGCCTTAAAAGCTTCACAAGAAGAATGTGAAGAAGAAAATCTTGAAGATTCTAGTGATGAAGATGGTGATATTGCCATGTTCATAAGAAATTTCAAGAAGTTCTTGAGAAAACAAAATTCATCAAGAACAAGGGACTTCAATAAGAAGTATAAAGTAGATGGTAAGAAGAATATGTTACTTGCTATAAATGCAAGAAACTGAGACATATCCGAAGTGAATGCCCCAAACTCAAATTCAATAACAAGGGAGCAAAGGAAAGGAAGAAGGCCTTCAAAGCTACTTGGGATGACTCGTCCGAATCTGACAAGGAAGAGGAACAACAAGAAGTGGCCAACCTTTGCTTCATGGCTCTTAAAGACGAAAATGAGGTACCTTCTAATTCTAACTCCTCTTGTGATGATTATGATGATAATGAAAGATCTATGATGAACAAACTTATGCTTAAATACAAAAGCTTACTCTCTAAGAAGAAGCATTATAAGTATGAGTTAATTAGCTTAACCAAGGAATTTTAAAATTTTAAAAATGAATTTTCTAATCTTGTTATTTGAAATGATAAACTTGCTTATGATTTGAAAAATTCAAATTCCTTGGAACCAACTTAAGAAAGCTAACAATGAAAATCTTAAGCTTCTTAAGGAGGTCTTAGAGCTAAAGAATTCCATATCTAAATTTAAGAGAGGAAAAGGAACTCTAGAGAGTATTCTTGATTCTCAAAAAATTCATAGAGATATTAGTGGTCTTGGATATAAAAATGGAATGACCTCTTTATCATCACATATTAATTTTGTATCTCATAAATCCACTGCTTCTACCTCCAAAAATGAGACTCAAGCTTTCAAAGTTAAGAGAGCTCAAGTGTCAAATAAAAGGAGAAAGTCTAATAAGACTCAACCTCCTATGACACAAAGAGGTAAGACTCAAAGTGGAGCTG
>CATIWK010361803.1:0-23780 GCA_949634005.1 Mallotus japonicus
AAAATTTTATTAAATGTTTCATACGTATTAGCTATTAGTTATCAACTATCAGCTATCCGCAAATTAGTATGTCAAATGATGATTAAAAATATAATTAATTTTTAAATATAAGTTTATACATTTTATAATATTTTTAGTTATGTAAATTATTTAAAATAGTATATAATAATAAATAATAATTTATTATATCTAATTTATATATTATTAAAAATATTAATAGAAAATATTTAAAAGAGTTCTAAAATATAAAGTTTATTAATATAAAATATTTTAAAAATATAAATAAAAATATTGTAATTATCTAATTATTAATTTAATTTTAATTAATATTTATTTTATTAAATTATAGAAATGAATTGTATAAATTTAATTTAAAAAAATAATTTTGTTAGTAATTATTTTTTTATAAAAGTAGTATACTCCAAATAAAAAATATAATTAATTATTAGCTGATGGAAAATACCTTCAAATATAGCTAAAAAAGTTGGAAGTTGTTTTAGATTAAAATAACTAACCATTGTCGATTTTTAAATTTCATTAAAACACTTGAAATTTAGTGGTTTTATAAAAAATGGTTATCAACTCCTTTCATCAGATAAACCAAACATCTCTATCATTAAAACACAATTTAACCAATGACTTATTAATTAATATTTTGATCAAATTTTTTTATAATTTCAACTATTCTTTTAATCTTGAGATAAGTATCAAATTAAAAAAAATTGAAATCTTGCAAGTTGATTTGTATTAAATATTTGATTATTTAAATCAAAATGTATTGCTCATAATTTTAGTTTAGTGGATTTTTGTCACCTGATTTTTTTTTTTGGTTAAGTGTAATTTTCTCGGGTTCAAGCATTTTTCAATAATTGAGTTTGAGATCAAGCTGTAAAAATCTTAGCTTGGTTGTGTTTACACCTTACATAGTGGTAGTAATTGATGAAATAAAATAAATAATATTATTATTATTTTAAAATAATTTTAAGTAAATATATAGTATTTATTTTTTTAAAGATCATGTGTAGTTTATTTTTTTATTTAATGAGAAATTAAGATTAATTATCTAGTTTAAAATCTATTTGAACTAATGAGGTAAAATATTTTTTTTTTTTGAGAAAGGTAAAATAATTGTTTTTGAATACTTGAAAAAATTTCAGAATTTAAATTGCCACTTTAACCATTTAAATGTAAATAATTTTTCTGTTAAATTAAAATTTTGAATTTAATATGCAATACAAAACCCTATGCATAGTCTTATATTTTAATTAAAAAAAATGATGATTATTGACAAAATACAAATGCTTTCTCAAAATTTTCAATGGCAAAAATAATAACAAAAATAATAATTCAGCAAACAAGAGCCACAAATCTATTATTATTTCCTTTGCCTACTCACATGTGGTTGACAAGCTGTGACATAAGTCATGACTCATGCTCGTTTGGAACTACTACCCTTTGTCCTTTGTCCTTTGTCTCCACTCTAGCTAGTAGAAAAATTTACAAGAATATATGCTCTGAATTATTTTATTATTATTACTATTATTATTTTTTGTAATTTATTTATTTAAATAATAATAATTTTTTTTATCAATAAAAAGATTAGACAACTTAACCACTGAACTGTATAAGAAAAAATAATAAAAATTAATCTTATAATTAATTGCAATTCAAACAATATATCTTATTTATAATGTCATTAAAGAAAGTAACCGTTACTAATTTACAACTACTCGTTGACAAAAAAAAAAAAAAATTGACAACTACACTAATTTATTTTTTAATTTACAACTACTCCACTAATTTATTTTTTTAGACGCTAAGGCAGAATTCCAAGCTCAAATTTTGGAAAATGTTATTTGAGTTTATTTCACTCATTAATCATGATTTAATTCTTATATTTTATAATTAATTAACCATCATCTCGCATCATAATACCCTGCACTATAATTTAATTTTAGTATAAAATATTATTGATTATACTTTCATATAAAAAAGCATAAATAAAATATAAATTCAAAAAAGTTTTTAGATTTTATGTATGGGAATAACTTAAAATTCAATTGCTAATACGTACAATAAAAGAATGGTATACTAAGAAAAAAAATATCCATCTCAAACCGAAACAAATATACAAATTCTAAATACCTTTTAAACCACATTTAAGTACAAAAATTATTCAACAAATTAAATTCAAAGTCAAGCTTCCTCCCAAAAATGAAACTAGTATCACTAAAAAAAAAAAAAGATGGTCTAAGAAAAAATATGCAATTTAAAGAAAATAAATTGATTGATTGTTCACCTCCATCTTTAAGGAAAATATTTCAATCAATCCAAAAGATGAGAAATTAGACTTAATAAATGCAGACAGTTTTGCTAAATAAGTACATCAATTTTGTCCAATATATTATTTATTGTAAAACTATATCAGAAATTTTTTTTTTTTTTTGAGCGAAATATGAGAAATATATTATGATGCTAAAAATCTTCTTGAAAAATCATAGATTATGAGTTACCGAAGTTAAGCCTCAACTGTTAGCAATATGAACAGGAAAAGTAAACATTAACTCTATACTTAAGGGTAGCTGCAATTGAGATGCATCCATGAACTCAAGTTTTCGAATCTTGCCGCCGTTGATTCTAGCATAAGAGACCAAGCATAAACACAATGCTTCAGATATATTCAATGTAGATGAACAATTAGCATCATAATTGAGGGCCAATCCATATAGTTTTGGCAGCAACAAAGGCAAGAAATTTAACAAATTATGAAGCTAATGGATGACCCTACCCATGTTAATGACTTCATGTATGTCAGTTGTACTGTCAGAACCCATTTAAAGGTTCAAACCTCGTTCATGACATGAGTCAAATGTACAAAAAGTAACGTTCTGAAACAACGTGATAATCTGAAGCATATGAACAAAATTCCAGATGCTACATACAAAATATCAGTCGACTGATAAATTAGTTTAGCCATGTATATTCATGAGCAAAGTTGCAAACTCTCGTGCCATTTAAAGGAAATACTTGTTCCTACATTTCAACATTATCCCAGTTAATTGGTCTATCTTCAAGGCCATAATCTGATTGGTGAAGCCTGTTTCGACCCAATCTGCTCATCATGGCAAGACCTAACAATAAAAAAATAATAATAATTAATTAAATAATTAGAGTAAGGAAAACAAACAAGATGATGGAAGAACTACAGCTAAGTTGCTGCATGCTAAAGAAATTTGTAACATTGAATGCAAGTGCATCATTGTTGTTTCAGAGAATGCTATCGAAAGATATTCTTCCCACCCACTCTTTCCATAATTGAATAATCAGTAATCGACATTGGCAAACCGTTTGAATATCAACAGACTCCTAAGCAATCAGGATATTCTGTCACCAAAATATAAATATAAAAAGTGTGTGCTGCAAGAGGCAATCGGCTTGTACCTTCAACCATCTTGTATAGAGCTGACCACCAGCCATCTTTGGAAATTTGTTGTTCATTTAGTGATTCTTCAATTACTTTGTCATGCTTCCCTTCCAGCACTCCCTGCAGAGTTATCACTGCATCCTTTGTCTTCTTGAGGATAGAGTTTTCATCCTCAATTTCCAATCGCTGAAGGTCATTATGCGATGACATGAGGCTAACACCAAGGGCAAACTGGGCAGCAGCAGTCCAACGGGAAGAAGCCAGCCATTTCCTCTGCCCATCTAACCTTTTATTCTCCTCTCTTTCAAACCTACTTTCTCCTTCCCCTCCTAATACTAAACCACGCAAGTACTGAGCATTCGCAGCCCCAGTACTTTGAACCATCTTAGAGAAAGCACTATCTTCATTTGACAACAGTTCCTCTGGCGTATTATATTCCAGAACCTGAAGAACAACAAACATGAAAAATTTAAAAGATAATTAAGCATATAAGTTATATAGAAATAAATGGTTGAAATTTCCCTTCAGCTAGGATTAATGCATATATACGGATTTCAGAGAAGGATATTCCCTAGAGACAACTTTTCAGCATCAGGAGGGATAAAGAGATTGGTTCACTTGAAAATGTTCAAGTTAATACCGTGGCTGAAAGATAACATTGCAGCATCTTCCCACATTTATGATAGGATGGTCAACAGTTATCTATAACAACAACCAGTCATCTTAACTGACTGGCAATGATCGTTGAGAAGCACTGATGATCAGTCTTATAAATGGCTTTCAGTTGAAAATTTTTGAACTGAAAAGCATTTCTAGGAGAATTTTATATCATTTTTTGATTTTGGCAAGAGAATTATTCGCAACAGGTAGTTCCAGATTTAGAAGTGACAGAATGGCAACAGATAATAATAATATAAAAAAGCCACCTGTGGCCAATGGTGGCTGCTTGTGACCAGCAAAGACAAATGCTCGTAGCCAATTACTTATCAGTGGATGTTTATATTATTGCTGCTACTGGTGACTTGCAAGTAGCTAATCCAGGTTTAAGGTCGACTGTCTAAGCTAAAAGGCCCAAAGTGACTTGCAAGTAGCTAATGCAGACACATTTGTCATGGATTTGAAAGTCTCATTTTCCATAAACCAAGTCTAATGTTCATTGACTGGGAAGATTTCACATAAATTTACTGTGGCACCTTGAACCAAGACAAGCAGCAAGTAGTTTCCTACAACTTTTAAAAGAACAAGAACTGGAATCATACCTTGCCAGAATCAAGTAGAAGGATCCTGTCACAATCAATGATGGTATTAAGTCTGTGGGCAATGATAAGCATTGTACATGATTTGAATTCTTCTCGAATAGTTTTCTGAATAAGAGCATCAGTTCTTACATCAACAGCAGCGGTAGCTTCATCAAGAACAAGTATCTTTGATCTTCGCAACAATGCTCGAGCAAGACTTAACAATTGTCTCTGACCAACACTGAAATTCTCCCCAGCTTCCGAAACCTTAATAAATTGTGAGAAAGATTGCAGTTCACAGTCAGGGAAATGAAATAAATAAAATAGCAACAGAAAATTACCATATCATAGATAATTATGGACACTAAACAAACATCAAAGCAACAGATATAATTACTACAAATACATCAAAGCAATTTCATAACAAGTGTATCATGTTCTAAACGTACATCAAAGTCAAAACCACTGTTCTAAACCTACATCAAAATCAAAGCTATGTTATTTTAACTTTTCAAATAGTAGCCAGTGGAATTTAAATTATTTAATAAACCTAAACCTATGACTGCAAAACTCAAGCAGAAATAGACAGACAATAAACTAATAAAGGCTCTGTAAATTTAAAGAGAGCAAAAGTGCAAAATAATGCATGTGATGTTTATAAAGGAAAGGGCAGAGTAAATTTAATCACATTGAACCAAATAGTAGAAATCAAATGAAAACAATCCAATTATGTACCTCAGCATTTAGACCTAGAGAGTTCCTTCTAATAACATCTTTCAAATGTGCCCTCTCTAAAGCCTCCCAAAGATCAGCATCATTGTGTTCGTTGAAAGGATCAAGATTAAACCTCACAGTTCCTATAAAATAAAAAATATAAATTAACTAACACATTCACATATCATCATATGATATAAACCAGGATTACTGATAAAGAGTACCTGAAAACAAAACCGGTGATTGTGGTATAATACCAAGTACTTTACGTAGATCCATCAATCCAAACTTTGCAATATCACAACCATCAATAAAGATCCTTCCTCTTTCCAATTCCACAATCCGGAATAAAGCATTAAGCATGCTAGATTTTCCTGCGCCAGTCCTTCCAACTATGCCAACCTTGTCGCTTGGAGAAACTGTAAATGACAATCCATGTAGGACTGGCGGAAGTTCAGGCCTGTAACGCAGAACAACATCCTCAAACTTGATTGATCCTGATGAAGGCCATCCAGGAGGGGGACGGTTTTCCTCAATGACAGGAGGGGCTTCTGATGGCAAATCAATGTATGTGCCAGCTCGCTCTACAGAATTTAAACTATTCTCTGCCAAGCTTGCAAGTCTGAGTACTCCCGTCAGTAAACCTGTAATATTTAAAGCATAACTGAGAAGCAGACCCATTGTAGATGCAAAAGCCTGCTGATTCTCAGCCCTTCCATTCTGCATCACTGCAAAGGTTGCTGTAAGCCAGATCATAAGGCCTCCCAACGTTTCCAGACGGATTGCAAGCCAGCGATTGGCACTCATGTTTACAAGAGTGAATCTGATGTTATTGTCCATAGATTTACCATTGATGTCAGCCATCCGATCATAAGCTTTGTATGCACGAATAGTTGACAAACCATTCAAAGCTTCTCCAAATTGTGCATAAACAGGTGATCTACTTATAGAATCCAAGCGCTTTACTTCTCGTGCTGTGCTCTGCAAAACGAAGTAGTTCCTAAATGAAACTGCCAATGATTTCTGAAAGTCTCTGTATCTTAAAACATATCTGTTGCTTAATCCCAAAAATGCATGAAAAAATAGTGAAGAAGATTATAAATATTTATTAGAGCAGCACTCTCTAAATGGATACAGCATAGCCATCTAGAAATTTATCCTCTTAACCATAAAAAACTAGAATCTTGTGTAACATTGTAACTAAAGGCCAAAACCATCTCAATGATTTAAATGCTTAGCATCAGTATGGAAAACAGAACCCAAAACCTACAAAATTTTCCATCCTATCATGAGGTTCCTATTAATTATAAAATAAAAGGAGATAATCTGGAAAAGAAAAGAGCAGTGCTATCACATAAGTCGGATGAAAAGATTTAGACCAAAAGAGAAGTTTCGTTACTTTTCACATACCTGATAATAAAGATAAGCTCCATAAAACAGAACCAAAAGAGGCATTATTGCCCACAAAGACATGGTGCTGACAATTCCAATGAGGACAAATGTAGAAAGAAGCTGGGACACTTGACCCAGAAACATATTCACAAATACAGCAACATTTCGATCAATGTCCCCAAGATCCTTTGCAAACCTATTGATAATACGTCCAAGCGGATTGGTGTGAAAGAAGACCATTGGAGCTCTCAATATGGACTTCAGCATAGCATCATGCAACCTTCTGGCAGCATAAAGACTTGATAAAATTAACCAATATGAATTTAACAATGTAACCAAAACCTGTAATGGAAGAAGGAAAAAGGAATTAGATAGGGAAGAAATTATATAAGAAAATTCATTTAGACCAAATGTTATTTATTAGATGGTAAAGATGATTCCACTTCCTTGGCAGGCAGTGAAAGCCCCTGAATGACTAAATTATATCCAAATGGACAAATGCCAGATGATGAATAGATACACATGAAATGCAACTTACGTCCAATTGATTCATACCTGACCAATTGATAAAACAGAGTAGATGAGATTGTAGTAAAGAGGTCCGTGACTCTTTGTAGTTCCTTGATCTGTCCAATTACTCAACCAAGTACTACTTGAAACTCGTAAAGCTTCTGTCAGGACATAGCACATGAAGAGTATCATTACCACCCATGCACCTCCTAATGCATTCTTATACCTGGCATAAGAGTATCACCATGCCCTTTAGAATTTAAGGAGAAAAAAAAAAAAGACAGAAAATGTGGATATGCAAACTGAAACTGGCAGATAGCTCCTACACCACACAGCAAAATCCAATAAGCTTCTTTTCGTGCTCGCCCACATCCCTCCCTTTTCTTTTTACCTCATTCAAGTGAAAATGCAGTCATTCATCTACTTTTATTTTTAGTTGCTGGGTTCCTTATCAATTTGTTTTCCCTCAGACATCTTGAAATTTTCTGATTCTATGAGGCTGCTTAATTACACCATTATTTTGGTCTCCCTCAGATAAACTTTTTGCTTATTGATTAATACGGTCATATAACAACGTGTAAAAAAAAAAAAAAAAAAAAAAGCAAAGAGAAATTTAGGATCATGATGTAACTAAAACATTCCTCTCCAACCCATTAATGAACCTCTGAGATGCCTTCCTGTTACATACCCTTTCTCACAACAGTGAACTCTTAAATTTATGTGGCATGTAAACCATACTGAATGCCATAAGCATGTATTATTGTCAAAAACTAAACTTTCCAATCTTCCCAGATGAATTACAACTCCAAACAGAAAAATAAGCATATGAGATTATAAGATGAGAGGAGAAAGATGCATATACAAGAAAAGGCAATCATATTTTCAGCAGTCAATTGGCAAGGCAGACTAAATGAAGCACAAAGCTTCATCAAATGCCTGTTGCCATTCAAATAATAGCACCTAATATGATGAACTTTCAATTGATGACAATCACTAACACTTCAAAGGAGATCAAGCCTTTATTTCAAATATTAATAGGACATTAGAATATAACCAAATTTAGTGGTTGAAAGTTGAAACTCGTTATCCCAACTTAGATACATAGGGGGTTTGAAAGAGGTAAGAGAGTCTGGCCTTGGCATGAATATTTTTCGTGTTATTTATTGCTTTATGGGACAATGCACTTATTTCCTCAAAAGTACGTTAGCAATTTATATAAAAGAGAAAAACCTGGATTCTGATGATACATGGTCAGAGCATTACATAAAAAATTTTCTTACCTCATCAAAACTTTCCAACTGACAACACCTGTTTCTCGTTCTTCCTGCTTGATAAGAACAGACTTTCCTCCCTTCCGGTTTTTGCCTTCATTCACATTCTTAGGCAAGTCATTCATTACCCCATTAGCAACAGGTTTTGTAGAGCTTTTCTGGTCATCAGTTTCACCATTTTCCTTTTCTTCCACATACTCTTCCATTTTTCCTGCGTTTTCCATTAGCTTTTGGAACAGCATGCCACCATTTGACAGCTCCTCATAGGTTCCCTCCTCTTTCACCATACCCTCATGGACCACAATAATTCTATCAACTTGTGAAAGAAAATGGAGCTGATTTGTGACAAGAACTCTTGTTTTCCTGCTCAATTCTCCCTTTATGCATCTATCAAAAACCTGAATATAATTGGTCGTGGACGTTAGGCCAGAAAATAAAAATATAACATTTATGAACTGTCAACGAAGCCATAACTGGATTTGAGCCTGGGATACCACAGCAATGCAAAGGGTGACAAAATAGCAAAAACGACAAACATAAAATAGTTATTTTAAAGGAAGTTTTCAGAAGCACACTTCAAGACATTTGAAAAGTAATGTCTAGAGGCTTTAGCAAAGGTGTAAGAATCTTCAAATTATACACATATGACATATCATAATGGGAAAAAATGATTTTTTTTTTTTTTTTTTGCTGAATGGTTATCTATAAAGCATCATTTCAACATTCAAAATCTTGGGCATGAAAATAAGAGGAAGTTCTAAGCAGCCTTTCATAGGTGTGAAATATCTCTGGACTTTCCTTCAACCATACTTTGGCAGGACATGGCTGAAGACCATTTTCCGCAGTAGCTCTCTATTAAGTTTGCAAAAACTATACATAGCAGATTCATGGATGAGTTTTCCTTTTTCTTTAACAAAATCAGGCAGCACAAGAGGATCTGGTTGTTTTACATTTTCCAGAAGATGTAAGCCCAAGATCATAGAGATGGAGGAAAAGAATCCATATAACCACCTAGCTTGGGACGAAGGCTTAACTGAGATAGGATGAGTTACAATATATGAGACAGCATTCTAGCCCATCCTATTATTTGATCTATTTAAACTATATGGATCTTAATAGAGTTGTCCCACACATGCACATGTGGATATATAAATGAGGTTGAGCCCATTTAACACAAAACCAATTAGTTTGTGTTAAGGCTAAATCGACACTGCTTATATGCTACTTTATTTATTTTTATTTTTTCAATGTGGATATTTTTCAATACGGGAGTGCAACCTCACTTGAACACTAATGGACATACCGACACATGGTATACAATAGTCCAACAATATAAAGGTTCCATGGGTAATCCCATGAGCTCTAATACTATGTTGAAACTAACATTGGCCCACACTGTACATGTGGATATATAAATGGGGTTGAACCCATATAACTCAAAATCAATTGGGTTGTGTTAAGGCTCAATCTACACCATTTATACACCACTTCATTTCTTTATATTTTTCCTATGTGAGATATTTCCCAACATGATCATATCAGTGATCTTAATCACCTAATACGGAATCTTGATCCTCATCAGCACAAATAAAAACTATCAGAACACCGGGTAAGGCATTCCACAGGATTATAACATTAGAAACAGTCTGCCATAGCAACAATGATGAGGCATTTGGAAGTAATGATGGTTCACCATTCGTACCTGACGACCAACATGAGCATCGAGAGCACTCAAGGGATCATCAAAAATGTATACATCTGAATCGGAATACACAGCCCTAGCCATAGAAACTCTTTGTTTTTGGCCACCACTAATATTCACCCCTCTTTCACCAATCTCAGTGAGATCACCACCCTAGCAATCAAGAACATAAGACAGACAAGAAATTAGGAATGAAACTCGTCCAAAGATTTAGCCTTTTAGGACCAGCTATGCAACGTAAAAGAAAACTTACAGGCAATAACTCAAGGTCGTGCTCCAAGGAAGTCACATCTATTGCCTTTCCGTATCTTGTTGAATCAAAGGCAGACCCAAATAGTATATTATCCCGCACCTACGATGATTAATTTCAAAGGCCACCAATTTAAGTTGTAAGAATAAATTCAGTAACAAGATAACTGCAAGTAATTTCAATTGTGAGCCTATTTGTACCCAACATGGAGCACCTTAACCACATCAATGCAAGTGACAATATGAGATTTACAATTATACACATAAGTTCCTTTTTTGAGAAAAATTATATAAGCATGCCCCAACTTACAGTTGCATTAAAAATCCATGAAACTTGTGGAACATAAGCAACTGTTCCCCTGATAACAGCACTTGTTTCATCTGACATCGCAGGAAGCTCCCCAAGCATTGCTGAAATAAGTGATGTTTTTCCCTCTCCAGTACTACCAACAACTGCAACTAGGCTCCCAGTAGGTATGCTCACATTGATGTTTGATAATGTTGGCCTCTCTGCCTGAAATCAAAATAAATTTTTAACAATCTGAACAATCCTCAGCACCTTTCATACAATTACGAGAGCTGTAGTTACTCTTTCCCGAATTAAAGCAGCATTGCCAAAATAAAGATTACATGACAATCAACATAGGTTGAATTCTGCCAAGAGATTAATCTTAAAGGTCTGTGGATGTGTATAATTATGTTAGCAAGAATGAGTGGATTACAGCTGCTGCTATATGCCTCTATTTGTTACCTTCATTTTCTACATGTTACAAACTATACATACAACTGCATGCAAGTCAAAATTAATTTTCCATGCATAACTGGGCATTTCATTCATGCTGCAGGATTCA
This sequence comes from Mallotus japonicus, assembly GCA_949634005.1. Classification (NCBI taxonomy): domain Eukaryota; kingdom Viridiplantae; phylum Streptophyta; class Magnoliopsida; order Malpighiales; family Euphorbiaceae; genus Mallotus; species Mallotus japonicus. Next base: position 11,352 of record CATIWK010361803.1, read on the forward strand.
TGAAAAAGAGATCTGTTTCAATCAATATTAAGTGAATGAAAACGATACGGTAAAGTAGGGTCTGCTATTTAAAGAAGTAAGTCATTTTATCTGATCAATAAAAAGTTAACTCCATATAAGCAAAGGGAAAAAGATACATATCAATAAGAGTTCTCAATTTCCAATTCTAGAGCCAAAAATTAGTGCAATTGTTGCTTAGATATTTAAACACATGAGTAAATACGTCTAATCAACACAAAGTTAATTTACATATGGGACTGATGAATATTTTCAAACTTAGAACATAATTCATCCATTGGATCTAAATGCATGTATGGTTAGTCGTAAACAGGCAAGACACATAAATGCATGTGACATAAAGCAATGAAATTGATGAATTGAACCTTTGAATCCCATGCGAAATATCCATCTTTTATTGAGATGGCTGGTTGTCCAGGCTCAAGGGGAGGATTTGGTAGAAGGATTCTCTCTTCAGCTAGAAGTAGCTCCTCCAAACGCTTTAGGGATACATTCGCATTAACTGCCTGTTCAGTTAAAGCATCATTAGGAAAGCCCAATAACATGAGCATTTAGTAATATAAGAAAGCATATAACACAGATTGATCAGGACAAATGTCAATAACAGTAGTTAAACAAAACTAAGTGTTGGAATCCCACATTGGAAAAGTGCAAAAACAATAAAGGGCTTACAAGTGGTGTAGATTGAACCTTAACACAAGCCAATTGGTTTTGTGTTACATGGGCTCAACACCATTTATAAATCACATGTGTGTGTGTGGGCCAACACTCTCAAGGCCCATGGACTTGTTAACATGGTATTAGAGTAGTGATCCCGGGCTTGTTTCTAAGACCTGGAGTTGGGTGCGGCCCATTTGAGTTTGATACAACCCATGTGAGGTCGTTGGGTGCGGAGGCCCGTTTGTGTTTGGCAAGTGTAACTGGTCCAAACCCAGTTACACTTGAGGGAGAGTGTTGGAATCCTACATTGGAAAAGAGCAAAAATAATAAAGGAGTTATAAGTGGTGTAGATTGAATCTTAACACAAGCCAATTGGTTTTGTGTTACATGGGCTCAACCCTATTTATAAGTCCACATATGTGTATGTGGGCCAACACTCTCAAGGCCCATGGACTTGTTAAAACTAAGACAATGAGAAAAAGGAAAAAAAAAAAAGCTGTCGTGCAACAGTGCGCAGTCCTACTTAATATGTCTTATTCTTCTTAATTCATGAAATATTTCTTCTTGATAGAAAAAGAAAATATATTAAGAGATAAAAATTAAAATGTTACTTGAAAAGGATAATAAGAAATCCTCATGGAATAAAGTGCATAACAGAAGAGGATCCCATACAGTCAGAAAAAGTATGGTTCTGAGAAATAAAAGCAGTCTAGGAACTAATTGATTGCAATATTTAAAAATGGTGAATTTAATGTGTTATTGAAAACATACTTCCGGAAAATGTTTGCTTCATCAAGGATTTTACCCTGATAAACATTGAATTGGATTATAATTAAATCAGTTTTTGGCCAAAATTTTTTTTCAGCAATATCAAGTCACCTTGGCTGACCCATCATCTACTTCGAAATCTGGATTGTCTATTACAGTGATTAAAAATAAATAAAAAGATTTAATTACAAATCTTACTAAAATAACAGACAAGAAGCAGCAGATATATCCATAGAACAGCAAAATGGATCCCACAAGCCACAACTGTTTGTCTTCTCTCTACAACTACTACTTCAAAGTAAAAGGGTGTTTGGTAACCCAATTTGTCACTTAATTGAAATTTTCAGCTCTTATTACTTTTAAGATAATTTAATAATGCAATATTGATCCATCCTAATCTTTTTCAATTAAGTCAAAACCACTTACAGCAGTAAGTCAAAATAAGACAAAAAAATTCTGCTTAATACATTTAGCTTTGAATTTTTAGTAACATAATGTAATTATGATTAAGTCAATTCATCCAATTAAGAATTTCAATGGTAAGTCACTATATTCAATTAAGAATATTTAATTTAAAATTTTAATGAAAATGGTAAGTCAATATGTGTAAAAATTTTTAACAATTTTCAGTAATTATAGTTATCAAACAACTAGTTATATTCAATACTTAAAGATTTTCCACATTTACTACATTCTGAGCTTAAATTCAGCACCTAATATTCAGTTTTACCAAACGCCTTATAAGCCTACATTATCTAGTATTAAATATAATCAAATTACAAATCTTACTAAAATAATTAATAAACAGCAGCTGATATATCTATAGAAAAAGAAAATGATCACAGAGGCCACAGCAATTTGTCTTCTCTCACAACAATATCTTATGAGCAGTAAGCAGAATGCAAGAGCTAGAATAAAGAGATTAAGAAAATAAAACCTGGGTAATTATATTAGGAAGCATGAACAGGGGAAAGCGAAGCACAGCAAACAGGGAAAGTGATGTAAATGCCCTTGCAGGTGTAAGATCTCCCCCAAGTAAAGTGAACATACCAAATGAAACAACAGTCACCAACACTGGGATGCTGTTTAATATAAAGCCATTAAACTGCAACACAATCAATGAGCCAAGAATATATGTAAGTGCAAAACACCCATGTGCACATTAAAAGGAAAATATTCAGTTGCAAGCAAAATAGTCACAATGATCAATACGAGAAGGATTTAACTTTATGTGAGCCATATGGAGTAAGTTGATTATTTCAGCCATAAACAGATTATTAAGTCTTTGCCTTCAGTTTATTATACTTTCCGCAGTATAGTATTAAGAATGGAAATTTCCATCAAATATGTTCTAGGCCATACCGCTCCCAGTAGTGATGCTTTTCTGAACCATGATAATTCATCATTTCGAACATTTTGAACTTTTGCCTGGAAACTATTCTCCCATGCATAACATCTAAGACATTTCAATGAGGTCAAAACATTCAGTAGCTGCCCTTGTAAGAACAAGAATGAAAGTTAATCTCAAAATGCATCATACTTTACAGTATCCATTGCAGCCAAAATTTCATTCATGAGGCCAATTCTCTTGTCTGTTCGCTGTAAGCCTTCCTTGGACAGTTTCTGCATTCTGCTTATAACAAAAGTCTGTTCCAACATACATACAGCAAAGTTTAGGAACAATCAGGAATAAAACAAATTATATGCGCTTAAACTACTAAAAGCAAGTTACGACATTAAACCCTAAAAATGTCTAAGTAGCCTGAGTAATATATACCAACAGGCAAGTATTTTGCATGAAAAACAAAAAGCAATATAACAGAAGACCATATTTCTTTAATTGTAAACTTAGAGCATTTTTGGAAGCCATCATAATATTTTTTATTATTGTTTTACGCAATATACACTTCTCCAAACAGTTTAATTAAATAGAACTAATGTGATGAACAAAAGAACAAATGAAAAATTTATTAAACCATAAAGCACTCCGGACAATAAAATCTGTGAAAGATAAAATACTTCTTTTAAGCCCCAACAGCTGAATGTGTTTAGGAGTGAAAATAAAAGTAACCAGACAAAAAGAAGAGAAAGCAATATGTTGTATGAATTTATCTGTACTATATATATCATATGAGATAAGCAAAAAAAGAGGAAACTTTCATATGAGATAAGCAATATGTTGTATGAAACTATCTGTACTATATATCGTATGAGGTAAGCAAAAAAAGAGGGAACTTTCATGTACCTGTATGGGAAACAGAAGCACTAGCAATAGTGCACCAAGAAGTGATGCAACACCCAATTGTTGAAAAAGCAGAACCATGGCAATGACGATGCGAAATGGAGCCGACCACAAAGTGTGAAGTGATTGGCATACTTGCTGTTGACAGAAACAAATCAGTCATTATACTAACCAGGGAAAGTTAACAGAACAGAAAACAAAAGCTTAGAAGAAAAACCGCAATAGTCAGAGAAACTACTTTGAAATTACGGATGGAATAATTTGGCCCAGTTATATATGTACTAGGCTTGGAAATTTCCCATTAAATTTGTACAGGAAAACCACTGAGAAGAAGCTTGCACGCTCATCTCATAGAAACATCATGATAATTTTTATTAAAGGCAAACTATATTTTTGTCTCCACTCATCTCTAGAGTCTGGTAAACAGAAAATATAATCATGCAGAAGCTGCAAGACTTAACTTATTATCTAATATTTATGGCATTTGTGACCTCAAATACTTGCAATTATCATCATATGTTTACCAAAAAGATGTTGACAATACATTTTGCACGCTTGGTTATGTGTATTAAATGGCTAAAAGCAGTTGATTCATGCAAAATACTGAAGGAATCGACAGTCTACAAAAGTTCTCCCAGGACCATGATTTGGTAGGTTCATACTTGGTAATGGCATTTTCATTCAAATGTACATATAGCAATTGTGTCTGCAATTGCTCATAACAGATGAATCATGCATTTACTTCCATGAAGATATAATTTGTGCCATGATCATATCAAACTAGACTAGGCACTTCACCCTTTTAACATCAAAGTTAAAAGTACATTAAGTTATACAGCAATAAAGAATATAGTAAATTTATTAGATTTACAGCAAGAACATGCCTGAAGTGCTTCAGCATCAGTGGTCATCAAGTTGGTGATCTTTCCAGATGCAAACTTTTTCCGACTCTCATGGGTTAGCCTTAGAGACTTCCGAAATACTGCAGCAATCTGCAAAATACACAAGAGGCAGAATATGTACAAACTATCAGGAATTCCAGTGTGCAAAGGACCTTGACAAGAGTCTAAGTCTAACATTTTCCTGTATCATTAGACCTGGACTTGCAAACCATTCAAATAAACAGCACATTGACAAACCAACAGAGTCAAGAAGCAAGACTGAGTTAGATATTTTACCCTCCTCAACAAAGTCAATTACACCTAGAATTAAGAAATGCAGATTCTATTTTTCAATAAAATCCTGTGGCCAAGCAATAATTCTTCGTGACTATTTTTCATGTTTACAGAGTAATTACACTCATAGGCCTTTGCTTTTGAATTGTCCCGTGATGGAATTAATTTAACTTTTCTAGCAGGCAATCTCTAAATGCCAATTTCATTTTGGTAAACTTAAACTCTCCTAAATTGTTTTTGGTCCTATAGAATGAACAAAACACTGCCTAAATATACAAACTTTGTACACAAATAGTCAACAGGATGAACAAATTACCAAAGTTGATCTCAGCCGGTAACCAACACGCATGACATTCTGAAAATACTGAGCTTCAAATAACACACCAAATACCTGACGAAAACACAAGATTCTGGATTAGCAATTATACAATTAAATACACGATGCAGTAGATAAGGACATGCAAACAGAAATAATAGCCTAAACTAACACTTATTGATAAAACAAATCAGTGGAAAGCGAGCAATGTTGCACTTTTAATCCAAGGCATTTGTTATACAATTTCAACATTTTGATCTGCTACATACAAATAATAACTACATTGTAGCCAATAATTACATCAGGAAGATATGAAGCACGAAAAAAAATCTGAATATGTTGCAAAATAACAAATGGAAGTAGACTTTGACTAAAAAAAGGTAACACGTGAGCATATTCAATAATTAATGCCGCTAGTGGACACATTTCCATGATCATTCAAACTTTTCAATTCACTGCTTCATGGGTATAGCCATAAAGAATACTTTGAAATGAAGCATCAGTAATAAAGCCTGGGACTTCCTTGCAAAACAATACACCACGGATATTTGAAGGCTCATCAGCTCCTTATTCCTTACTTATTTGTATTAGTGTTGTTTCAAGTATGCATGACTCAAGGTAAATCTAGGCAGGTTATTCAAAATTTTTGTTTGACAAGCTATAGCTAGAGTCTTTGGAAGTGTGAATATGTAACAACATGAAAAATGAGAAATGCAACAGACATGATTTAACTTACAAGCGACAACATAAAATTATAGTAAGTATGGCATATATATCTTACCACACCAACAAAAATTGAGAAAGCATAGATGTACCCTATCCAAGCTGGATCACCTTCTTGCATAGACTGCATGTAATCCATAAAATGAAGTAAGTAAAATACTTTTGTAAAAGATTCAACAAGAGAATCACATGTGTATCAGCCAACCACAAATTTCAAACCCTTATATACTGTAAATATGTGCTACCATTATGTGCTCAGGACAAGACAGGATCTCTCCATAATATAGTCAATTCTTTAATCTATGAAAAGTGGCATTACTGTGGATATGTTGCAAAATATAGGTCCAATAACTCACGTGATGTGATGATCAGGAAGGTCTACCAATCAATAAGATTATACATTATTGAAATTTGCATTACGATTGTCCATTATTTGCATATCACAATAATTAAATTCATAGTGGCATTATGGATGAACATCTTTAATCAATGCCATGATGTCTGATTGCAAGAAATTATTTGAAGAAAAAGTATGAATTGATAAACCAGAATAAACAAATCTAGAATTCAACCTTATGGAGAAAACAAGGAGAAGGATAGGAGTACATCCAATGAAACATGGAAAAAGGAAGAGCTAACCTTTAGGAGTTGATTCAGTAGGAGTGGCCCCACAAATTGCGAAGCATCATTGCCAACCTATGAGTTAGCCAAAAAAAAAAAAAAAAAAGGAGCACATTAATAGATACTTAAATCTTATTGATGGAAATCTTCCCATTCCAAAACAAACTAAAATTCTACAAATATAAATATTTCCACAAGTTTACATTGTGCCCAATTGAGTCTAAATTCTCAATGCCAACACATCACTTACTTAAGTTTACCAAAAGACAAAATATCATGTTTCAAGAAATCAGTATAACAAAAATGATCAAACAAGTGGGGACTTTTCTCAAGATAAAATCAATTATAAAGACATCTTTTTCAAGTTAGCATAACTTTAAAATATCTAATTTTTGTTTTATCTAAAAATCAGTTAGGAACAACATGTATGCTAATTGCTCATTTGCAGATATAGAATGTATGTAGACATGTAGAAAAAAAGAAGTTGCTAACAACATCAGTTCTTGTCGAAACTCCATGGCCTAGAGAGTGCTGGCCAGCACCTGCTCCAGTGAACACATAAATGGGATTGACCCATGTAATACAAAACCAATTGGCTTGTATTAAGGCCCAATTTACACCATGTATGTGCCACTTGAATTCTTTCATATATTTCAGATGTGGGGATTCATTCACACCTCTAAAAGCTCTTAAAAATTTGAAGTGGAATCACTACAATAAGCATAGGCCCAAATCGATCTCTATAGCACCATGTTAATGTTGCGCTTCCGATTCAATAAAAAAAAAATGAGTGGATTACCTTCCAAAAGCCTCCCCACCAAAACCTACAAGAGCCCAAAAGGATAATCAGTCAGAATCTGATGCATGTTTATGTAATTATGAGGCACATTTATGGATAGATGAGAGAGTTGGAATATGCATATTAACTAGATCAACAACTATAAGAATTGCATTCCTGCAGGATGTGATTAGCATCATTTATATTTTAAATAATTCAGTAAAACAATACCATTACAAAATCAACCCCAGATATGAAAATCAACACATCAAAAAGCAAGGAAGACTAGGCCAACAGCACAAGATCTATAGATGTCAAATCAGTGGGACCCCCTTTTTTTTGGCACAAGACAGCTCAAATTGATGTTGGCCAGCTAACTGCAGATAAAACATTTTGTTTCTAATGAACTCTCAGATAAGCAGGAAGTCCCTCATCCAAGAAGAGATCACCCGGTGCACAAAGTGCTCCCTGGCTGAGGACAAGGGTAGTGGGCACATATGTAGGCAGCCTTCCCCTTGCATTTTGCAAAAAAGCTGTTTCCATGCCTTCAAACCATGACCTCAAGGTCATGAAAGGGGCAACCTTATCAGTTGCGCCAATGCTCACCCTTGGAATTCCCCAAATGCTCATCCAAAAATAGTAAAAACATTTGCTACAGTAGAATGATTCCTTAATAATGCATGCTTACATTTATTAAATATCTTCCATAAATACTCAACAGAGACTCTAAATAAAATTTTTAAAAAATTAATAATAATTTACTCGTATGGAGGTGATATGAAGTTAAGACCTTAAACAAAAGGAAAAAAAAAAATCACTTTTCAAGATTGTTGCCAGTTCTACCTTCCTCCAAGGCTACTATTTAGTGCTCTTAAAAGCCATGGTTTAGGTCTTCGTGATTCCTCAGCCCAACATTTCTGGAACCTATGAAGTCAGGAAAACACATCACACAGCGCACAAAGCATGTCAGAGACATATTTAAAGTAAAACAGGCGCACACCTTCGATGTGCGCAAAGCGTGTTAGAGAAAAATTTAAAGTAAAACAGGCACACACCTGTTGTTTAGTGTTTCAGTCCGATCCCATGCATCTAATTTCCAAACATCCTTCTCAGTGAGAGGCCTTTTGTAGCCTAGTTGCATTAGGGGATTCATCCATGCAAAAATTATTTCTACAAAAAGAAAAATAAAGCACAATAAGAGCAGGAAGCCAAGCAATTGTAAGAATGTCTGCATTCAAAAGTAGGCAGCCAATGTCCTCCATAACAAGCTAGACCAATCTAAGGCGTAAGATCACAGCAATGATCTTAATAATTTCATCTATATTTATTTCCAAAGCATTTAAGAAAATCATAGCACTCACTGAATTTATCTAAAAGGAGTGCAGTGTGTACTAGCATTAAGTTAAAGCATTTAGCTGTGCTGTAAATTAAATAGTGAGCAACTCAACTTGAATAAGGAAGGTGTAAACATATATAGAGAATGTCTCATGACAGCTTATTTTTCATCTATAGATCAGCCATAGCAAAGGCAAGAATAATAATTTATGCACAAGTCAGCATGCAATGCGATTGGCAAGCTTTTGGCAACCATAGTAATAGGATAAATATTTTAGAGTATACATACTGGAAAATATGTTGACATGCTGCTCAGGACATACATTCTCTCCTCCGGGAAGTTCTTGATATTCAGCATCATCAACAGATTCATTCCGTATGGGTGTGTAACCAGGGTAAGGATCCAAGTCAGGAACATACACAAATAGAAGTATTCCAAACAGAACCTAAAACAACATAAGAACTATATCAGGACTAGACTGCCATGTTTCAATGTAACTAAGATGAGGACCAATGGCTTAAAATCAAATTCAACCCTAATTGTTCAGTGGTAGTAATTAGTCATGTTAGCCATTAATTAAGTAGAGTTTCAAGTTGTGTCAACAAATCCATGCATCAATAGAACTCCTAAATTTAGTAAATGAACATAACGTCAGGTTTTGAGGTCAAATGGTTCTTCTAGTCCCGAGGTGCATACAAGATTCCAACCTAAGAAAGCTAGTTACCAGTATCACTCCCAAGATTAGCCAACCATTACATGAACGTATAATGCAGGCACCAAAAAGATAACCATTCAACCTTAAGGATTCAGAAGGAATTTAGGAGTAACAAACCTGAACGAAGACCTCGCTGATGTACAGATACAGGACAGAGCTGCAAAAGTAATATACAACCATGAGTTTTCTTTTGCAGAGTTTTTTAACATTGTCCCTGGAAATTGTTCTAAACTTGACTCTAAGAAATTACTTGTCATGCTTTCAAAGGAAAAAGACAAGCTACATCACATTCATCCCCAAATATACAAATTAAAATAGCTATAAAATTACAAACCTATTGTAGAACTCTTTCACTGACAGAATAAGGTTGAACATCACTGCATCGCCCACCAAAGTATAAATAACACCAAATCTAACAAACCATCGGAATTCTCGGATATAGACTTTGGTTTCAACAACAATCATAACAAGCACAGAGCACCAAGCAAGGGCCTCAATAATCACGGAAACACTCTGCCAATAAAAACAGCATTAGCTTTAGCAGGGCAGGCAGAATGGAAGACTAAAGACCTCAAAGGTAAATAGTATAGTCCTCAAGTTTGAATGACAATAACCAAATAAATACAAGTGCAGAAAAATTGATAGAAATTGGCATTTTGAAAACTATTCTCATAAAAGTGTCCTTTCATAAATTGGTATGTAAAGCCTGACAAATGATATTAACAGCAGAATAAAACTACAAGCCATTAACTAATGAAATAAAAGAAAACCCACCTCATAGGGAGCAAGACCCATATTTAGTCCATCAACATTAAGAAGTGAAATTCCCATGATCAATCTAAACAAAGGCTCAGCAGTAGAATAGCCAGCAAGTAAACCCAACATATAGTTATACCATTTAGACTTCAAACAAAACCTCTGAACTTTAAAATCTTTCTTGATGAGCCAAATTCTATAGAAACAGAGAGCCATGAGAACCAAATGAGAAATGACCATAACTACAGTGTCAGTTGCACAGGGTGTATAGGCACCAAATGCATTTTCCACTGCCCTTGTCCATACCCCATTTGCCACTGGCCTGCAGTACCAAATCAAAGGCTCAAAAGCCATTTTTTGATAATTTCTGTTCGCTTTTTTTGCTTTTTAATCACTTCTTGACCAGCACCGATCACTCTTCAACCAAATTCATAATCAACAGCTAGCTACTTAAGAACCCTGCCAAGAAACAACAAAAAAACACAAACCCACATCAAAATCTAAGAGAAAAAGTAAAAAAAGACAGCATCTTTTTTCGCTTTTTTTCCATTTTACTTGAAAAAGCTATAACTTGTTACAGAAATAACAGAAAACGTCTGTTTCTTTACCTGGTAATTTGGAAGCTACAAAAAATCAAAACAAAAAGTGAGAGAAAATTTTATCGGCGAATCCGAGAACATACGAGCCAAACAAACAAGCAACAAGAATGCTGCTTTTTTTATACATATGACATGAGTAGAGGAGGTCAATGGCGAGCAGAAAATAAGATACCGTCACAGCTGACGATATAATAAAATAATTAATAATACAAGTTGAAGTATTATAATAAAATTAAACTTTTAATTTATTAATTACTATAATAAATAAATAAATATGCTTTATATTTTTCTATTAAAATTACTGTTTTTTACATTTCAAGAATATTCAGAATATTGAATTACCAAATGGAAAGTAGGTAATTATTAAATTATTAACCTATTGTTCAAAAAAAAAATTTATTAGCCTAATCATTGAAAATATTTTTAATGGTCCCCAAAAAAAAAATTATTAGCCTAATCATTGAAAATATTTTTAATGGTCCCCTTTCTTCCTTCTGTAATAATTTGATCTTTTTCTAATTTTTTTCATTCATCATTGAATTATTTTCATTCCATAAATATGAATTTTCTAATATTATTTAATAATTTTTTTATAAATTCAATAAAATTCTCTTTTGTAAGACTATTTATCAAAATAAAAAATTCTATTATTTTTTAATCAAAAACATCCCAAAATTAAAAATTAATAGCCTAAATGCATTATTTGAATTTTCAATTTTCAATAATTTTCTTAAATTGAAAAGTCAATAAGAAATAAAATATATATTTTATTGAAAAGTCAATAAGAAATAAAAATTAATAGCTAAAATGCATTCTATGAACTTTTAAATTTAGTTATTGAGTTATTTTTTTACAAAAATATATATTTTCGTATAAGATTTTCCTAAATTAAAAAATTTAATTTTTTAGAATTAGTAAAAAATTATTTTGAAAGTATAAAATTAATTCAATGTATTTAAAGATTTTATGTGAAAAATAATTGAAAGAGAAAAGAAATAAAAAGAAAACTTTATGTGGAATTTTCTTTTTTAACTTTTGTTTTCTATCATACAATACAATTGTTTTACTCAGATCCAAAACAAAAGGATAGTGATTTTTTTTTTTTTTTTGGAAATAAAAGGATAGTGACTTTTGAGGGGTTATTTTCACCCATGGTACCCAACATTTGGACTCGTGACCACCATAATACCCAACTTTCAAATCGTAACTTAAAAATGCACAACTTTTGTTCCGGTTACCATTAAAAAGTCCGGAGTTATTTTCCGGCCACATGTACAAAAAGCTGGCAAACCGAAAGTAGCCACGTCATCAATCTCGCACACGTGGCGCCACGTGTTAGTGGGACCGGCCACGTGTACATTGATTTGGCATATTTTCCAGGTTGTTTTCACCCACGGTACCCAAAATTTTGACTCACTTCCACTATGGTACCCAACTTTCAAATCGTAATTTTGTTAAAAAGACATGTTTTTTTCAATTTGAATTAGGTCTACCTATATTTTATCTAACATAAATCAAATTAGATAACATAATTTTATAAATCTTACTAAATTAAATTTAACAAGTAAACAATTAGAATTAAAATTAATAAATTTTATAAAATAATTAATTATGGAAATATTAATGTCAAAATATTGAAAGATTATTGTGTTTAAATAGAAAATTCATAAAGATATATATTCTATCAAATTTGTAAAATTATATTATTATTTAGACAAAAAA
>CATIWK010361936.1:0-32401 GCA_949634005.1 Mallotus japonicus
ACTACTTCGTCTCTTACATTCTAAAAATAGATTTATTAGTCCTCATAATTTGTTCTGTTAAACGCGTTAGTTCTTTTGTAAAGGACAGTCAACATAAAAAATATGGGTCAAATTGAAAAAAACGAAAGGAAAAGTCACAATTACCCTTGATATAATTCATTTCAATTTTTCTTATTCCTAAAATTAAATTTCATTTCAATTTAAAAAAAAAAAAAAGAAAAACCACCACCACCACCTCTGCACCTAACACCACCCAACCTCCACCATCCAACACCAACACACACCATCACCTACACCTTTCAACATCGCCACCCAACATCGCCACCATCACCAACTCCCCATCACCAACATCGCCACCAAAAGAAAAGAACTCCAATGTTGTCGAGGACGTCCTTCTGCCAGCTGCTGCCACTACTTCTGTAAGGGTTTCACCACCTCTTTCTCTCACCCGCCGCTCTCACAGGACATCCTCCTCGGCTCTAAATTTGATGAGGCTAGGATTAGGCGTGAGGGTTGTGATTTTGAGGGAAATGGAAGAGGTAATTTTGATTTTTGGGTTTAGTTTTTTATTTCTGCCATGTTTGTTGAATGCACTACAAATTGTTAATGTGGGAGTGTTTTTTTTTCGCCATGAAAGTGCTAAAGGTAGAGATTAATTCTTCATTTGGCTCATCAGATACAGGTGGACCAAATTCTTCATTTGGCTCAGTGGATTGTTTCTGATTATACATACAAAAATTTTGATACCACTACTACTGTGATGGTAAACAATCCTCTGGAAGTTCGATGGCTGCCTCCGCCAGAATCAATCCTAAAATTGAATTCTGATGCTGCATTTCTGGAACAGAGCAACAGTGTGGGAATTGGGGGTGGTTGGCCATGATCTCATTGGTGATGATTTTGGCCAACTTGCTAGTTCGGGTAAATTATATGAACGGTACCAAAACTTTGCACTTGATTACAAAATGGTACCATAACTTCAATTTGTATCTTTTCGGTTCCTTAACTTCAATTTTAGTTTCACCGGGATGTCACCCATAAAAATTCAGCAAATTTTGATAACTTGGCCACTAGAATTGCCATGTTATATGCCACATCAGAAGCCACGTCAACGTGACTCAACAAGTGGCTTCTGATTTGGCTAATGTGGCTTCTGATGTGGCAATTCCGGTGGCCACGTCATCAAAATTGGCCAGATTTTTGTAATAAACTTCCCGGTGAAACTAAAATTGAAGTTAAGGAACTAAAAAGATACAAATTGAAGTAATTATATCATTTTGTAATCAAGTGCAAAGTTTTGGTACCGTTCATAGAATTTACCCTGCTAGTTCTTTTAATTCTTATAAATTCAGGGACAGAGTTTGTTATTTGGGATTCTACTCCCTCTTCAGTTTAATGAAAGTGCATTTTTCTCAAAAAAAAAAAAAAAGACTTGGGTGTATTGGCTGGAGCTTTGTACAAGCAATCAAAAGGGACATTAAGGGGTGTTGATGCTATGTGTGGGTGTGGAATTCGATCTTGCAGGTACCTAATTGAAGCAAAAGTTGATTTTGTGTGGAAAGGGGTTTGGAAATTGCAGGGCGAGGGTGAATTGTTGATGACAATGGTGATCTTCAGGTGGTTGTGTGCTATTGCTAAATGATGGTAGTGCTATGTGGTGGTAATAAATTTTGTTTGCAATGTTGTTGATGATAATAGTGTAGGCAGTAAGGGTGGTGCTAATGGTGGTTTTGGGCCACTTTAACGCAGTATTGTATGGCGATATTGCCCGTGGTGGAATTGAGTGATGCTAGTGGTGTTGTTCAGTGGTGATGATGTTGCTGTTGATGGTGGTGGTTGATGATGGTGCCAAAGGTAGTGGTGATTCATGATGGAATTGAGTGATGCTAATGGTGTTGTCCAGTGGTGATGATGTTACTGTTGACGATGGTGGTGGTGGTGGTGGTTGATGATGGTGCCGAAGGTAGTGGTGATTGATGATGGTGCCGACGGTGGTGAATGGTGCAGGTTGAATGGTGCAGATGATGGTATAGCAGGGATGAAGTAATTAAAAAGGGGGCTATTTTTATCTTTTCACATCCATTTAACGGAAATAGTACCTAAAGGACTTTTTAATTTATTTCACCAAAATAAAGGGATTAAAAACTGTATTTTTAGAATGTGAAGAACAAAGTAGTGTATTAGACCTAAAAGCAGGGGATACCTTAATTATCCCTTAAATAAATGAAGTCTTTGCTGGGCTCATCAAGTGCAAGAAAAGTGCAGTTTTGATTGGATCATCTAGGACAGATAATACATCAGCTTAGCAAAATTTTTCATTTATTGGTTTGTACAAAATCAACCCTTATCTTCCTCTTCACTTTCACCTAGTACTAACTTTCTGTCTCTGATAAAATCACTGGGCCACTTACTCCAAAGTGAGGGCATGATTCCACTCATCATTTGACAAGCAAATTGGAGCATATAAAAATATTACTAGAAACCATCAATACCCAGATCAAAAAATTGTAAGAAGCACGAACAAAATTAGGTAATAAGAGGCAGCATTTTGACGCTTAGAGATAGCAACTGCTACTAAACAATTAAACCCAGAAAAAAATATATGAAAAACATTCAAGGAAACCGTGGTTCTTAGATATATCAAATTGAGCTTGTAAAATGGCTTACTTATGTCACAAACTATGGCATTAATAATTAATGTCGCCACTCTGAAGCAATAATTTAATTAATGAGCCATGATGTGATGCAACCCGACCCTCCTGTGACACACCGGCTTCCCTTTTATACTCATCTCTGTATGTGATGGACAAATTGTAGAAGGTTGAAACATAACAATGTAATCAAGGCCACCTTAAAACTAAAGGCTAGGAGAACGCTGTGGGGGTTACAATCGGCGGAGTCGGAGCTCAGGATTGGTGGTACGGAATTGAACAGAGAAGTCGATGGATAAAAGAAGTCGAAAAACTTCTATAAAGCTAGGGATAATGTTACTTGTTGTATCCAGTCATTAATTTGTGATAGGAGGTCAAATGAGCATTTGTACAGATGCAAACGTTTGCACTGTAGAGCCTAAAATATAAGGAAAATGAGCACCTGCTCTCAAATGTAGAAAAAAATCCAAACAAACAATGAGAAGATTACTTTTTTTTTTTTAATTTGCCAGAAAAAAAAAACGCACACGACACAGGATTTGAATAAATATCTACAGTGTTCTTGCAAGTTTAGAGCAGCGCAGAAGGAAAACAAGTGCGATAAATATATAATAACCACACGATATAACTTATACCGAATCGAACGAAGCAGCCATAGCATAACCCAGGCAGGCAACATGACTACCAACTTTATCAGGTTGCTTTATAGTGAAATTCATCAATTGTGGAGTATATCAGGCCTTCATCTTCAAGAGATCTAATAGTTTCCCTGGAATACACATAAAAAGACAGCAGATATATTATTTATATTTTGATATTGATCATCCCTTAATGCCCGGCCAGCCGATAGGTTTGAGAGAGGAGCCAAAGAGATATTTACTTGATTTTATCCATAGGAAGTTTTAGCTGCTTGCTAAGTTCATCCATGTGTACCCCTTTTTCCTGCCCCCTGCAAACACAAATCAAATTCCTCTTGTTCAGTGTACCCCACATGGCGATGATTGTGAGCTATAAGTCAACTGTAAATTTTTCTTAAGAAGGATGCCACCAAAAGGCCTCAGAAAATCATTAGCTCGGCTATTAACTATTAAGCTACAATAGCAATATTAATTCACAAATACAATCGCTCCAAGCCATGGGTAAGAGTAGCTTTGTATTCAAGCCAACTCGCAAAGAAGGCCAGACTAACCGCTACAGAACAGAACTCAAAAGGGAAAGATGCTCTATGATGAAAAACAAGAATTCTATGCAAAACTCACATGCTTGAAGATTGTTGCAGATAGTCAAGGACCAATTGATCACAGTCCTTTAGCCCATCAACGCTGTATTGCTTGGCGACCTGGAAAAACAAAATTTGAATATTATGCCAAAACTACATAAAACAAGTAGAACCGAAAACAAACTTTTCTCAGTAGCTAGTCTCGTACCTGGATAGAATTCGATGTCTGATATCCATTTGTCCCATTGCGCACAGGAGTGTTCATGGATGATTCTACCATCTCAGGCTGAATCGGGGCACCACCCTGCAGTTTTAGGTGCAAATACACAATCAATTTACGGTAAAACAGGACAAACAATAGGCTCTTAACCTGTCCGTTTGCATTATTTATACATTATTATTATTATTGAGAGAGCACATTTCATCAACTATAATGATCAATATACCTGCGATTTAGAGTTCAGCAAATGGGTGTGTATGCAGTCAATAAAATGGAAAGTAACCTCGTCAAAATTTGTCACAGGCCTGCAAATCACAGTGATCAGAGAACGATCATAAAGTACAATGAATTTGAATTTTAACAAATGTGACTTGAGAGTACTCAAATGCAAAATGCAAGCTAGATACATTGAAGTCAATCATTTTTCAAAGTAAAAATATGGAAACCACAGAATCAATTGTGGTGTATCATCTATAAATCACAGAAACTATAAGGGATTTCACGATTGGTATAAGGAAACTAACTTGCTCAAATTACGAATGTCAGCAATTTTGTGAATCAATTAAGCATTGGGCATACCTTGCAGAAAAAGCAGCTAACTGCCTTATCCCTTGAAAACTTCTAAGATGCCCATTAACACGGACGTACATTCCATCTCTATTCCAAAGTAAAACCAACAATTAGAATAAGCCAATTCATTTATCAGCCATCAGTAAAACCAAAGGCATAAGACATCAAAAATTGAAACAGTTTGCTAGGAAATGAAACATAAGAGAAGACTCACTGTATCATCCCCATTTCTGCACTGTCAAAATTCTCATTCACCCTGTAAAATGAAAAGAGAAGGTATCACACATGTCAAAAACGATGAATTAGCTCATAACAGCATAGAATAGAGCCAAAATCTGAATCATTATGGCAGATTTTGGTTTTATGAGTTCTTTCTCCGCAAGCGTTTGTATTGACTCAACAGGGAATATTGAGAGATCTTAATCACAAAAGCTCTCATTGTACCATCTTCTACAACCAATTCGTCCTGTTCCATCGTCTACTGTGAAATTAACGTCCGTGACCTTCTGATCTTTATCAAACACCATTCCGACCACCGTAACCTGCCCAACAATATGTCAGCAATCTTCCTTAGAAACTAAAAATTGAATGTCACAATTTGAAACAAACAAAAGTATAATCATAGTGATTGTAAAAACTAAGAGGGGAGTATTGCCTACATTGGTGACATCAACGCCATCAATCGTATAATTTGACTTTTCATCACCAGAATGAGAAGCCTGACTTATCTGCTTCACCGTTACAGGTACCAAACCCTGAGAATCGCGGCTCTGGAACCAAGCGGAAGTCAATCGCATACTCAAAAGGAAAAAAAAAAAAAAAGAAATCTACGCAAAGCGAATCAAAATTAATCATAATTAATGAACTAGGATCTGAATCTCTAAGTCAAATCAATCGATCTGTTCACATCCTCCGATAGTCCATACATATAATTTCCAAAACATAAGCTAAATGTTTAAAAAAAAAATTGAGTATAGATCAGACGACTTACTTTTGCAGGGGATGGGCCAGAATCGGTGGGCTGACTTGACTGGGAAGACATAAATCCACCGCCAGAGGTGGCGTCGAACTGGCTGCTGGAGAACATCTCTGAAACCCTAAAGATTAGACGGAACCATTAGCGGGTCGTGAACTTATGCGCAAAATGTTTGGAAATGTCTCCCGCCATTTTGTTTCAACTTTTCCCGCTTTTTCTCCATGCTCATAGTGATGCCACCTGTTATTACCAAAGGCCTTGTTCGGTTGGTTCATAAAAATTGGTTAGTGTTATGCGACAATCATATCATATGTTTGGAAGAATTTATTATAAAACAAAATAAATATCGTTTTAAGATTCACAGATTTAAATTTGGAATAATTATCCATAATTTAGTTATTACAAAATTAAACACCATAATCAAAAATTGTAATTAAATAAAGGCCAAGGTACAAATTCGACCGTCAGTTTTACGCCAAAACCTGGATTGAACTTTCATTTTTTTTTATTCTCAAGTGGAACTTTATGTGTTCATTTCAGCCCAAATAAGACCTTGCACAAACGGAAGCATAAACTTACATTAAGTTTGGTTGATCTTGACATGTGGGTCCCACTCTTCTTGTCTGATTCATTAAACACCTCATATGTCTCAACCAAATCCAATTGTTTCAAAAATGCATCCAAGAGAAAGGCAAAAGAAGGAAGCAAAACAGAATTCAACTCATCTAAGCCTTCACATCGAATTCACATTCCTTTATCATTGCAACATTCTGAATCATCTGCCTTTGTTTTTAGTTTCCATTTCATACATGGTTGAACCAAAGTACATTGTAGCATATGACAATGGATCCGCTGGGGAGGAGAAATCTTCATCCACTTTCCCAAAAATTGCTATTGCTATTGACATTGGAACTTCACAATGCTGCGTTGCGGTCTAAAAGGGCTCCCAGGTTAAGCTTCTTAAGAATACTAGAAACAAGAAGTTGTTGCAATCGTATGTGACCTTTTAAGGATGATAACCCAGTTGTCCCATGAGCATGAAGTGTTATGTGGAGCTACAATCTTTAATATAAAAGCGTTTGATTGGCAGAGCGAACATTGATATAGTTGTTCATGCAAGTAGAAGTCTTCCGTTTTTGGTACGTACTTTGGACATTGGCGTTCGCCCTTTTATTGCTGCCTTTGTGAAAAATGCTTGGAGATCCACCACCTTTAAAGAAGTTTTTGCAATATTTCTGGTGGAATTAAGAGCTATGGTTGAAGTTCAGTTGAAACGGTCCATCAGAAATGTTGTTTTGACCATTCCAGCATCATTTAGCAGGTTTCAACTGACACGGATTGAACAAGCTTATGCCATGGCAGGCCTTCATGTCCTTAGCCCCAACTGATTCAGCCTCCACCGTCTGTAACCAAAGTGACTTTCTTTTGGTTTGATTTGACTCGGAGTTGACAAGGATCTATGGCTGAATGCGATGGCGGGAATGGCCCAGCGAGTGATGGGGTTTTCTTGGTAAAGAGAGCATGTGTGGTTATTACATGCGAAGGAGTGGAAGGAGGTGCATAAAGTAGGAGTACATGAGATGCGTTTATAAGTGGTGGAGGTGTTGTTGGAGCAATCTGTATCCACCCAAGTGAACGATGCGCTTAGAGCAGTCTGAATCTACCCAGGTGTAGTTTGTAGGTTGAGGTAGGTTTCGTAAATAAACTATGATGGTGTAGAGAATGGAGTTCAGGTTTTTTGGATTAGTGCATAAAGTGTTTTTTGAGCAAGAACTACTGGATAATGATTAAAGACGATGGTGGTGATGATGATGATGAGAATATAAAAGAAATTAGGGATAACGACTTTTTTAGTCCTTTTTTAAATGAAACATGGAGAAGACTTCAGAGGTGCAACGGAACATTTCAGCTAGGCTGACACCTTCTTAGCACCATACATCACAAGAAATCTCCAAAAAATTTATTAAAAATAACCAAAAGAGTTAATACAAAAAACTAGCTAAAAGACTAGCGAAATCTATACTTATCATGACCAAAACCATGATATAAAAGACCTTTACAAAAATTAGGAGCTTTATGCCACCAATTCTCTTCATCAAGAAGAGTGCCCTCATGTGCCAATCTGTCTGCAGTTGAATTTCCTTCCCAAAAAATGTGAGAAACATGAAAAAGCATGAAGGAAAGACAATGAAGACATCTAGACCAATCCTTTAGAAAATGCCAAGGAACATTAGTTGACAATGAACGAAATAAGTTTACCACATATGAAGAATCACTCTCCAACCAAATATCATGCCAACCAAAATCCCATGCCTTGTCAATAACATAGATCGTAGCTCCAAGTTCAGCCTCAAAAGCGTATCCTTCCCCCAAAGGAATAGAGAAACAACCTTTTACAAAACCAAAGCCGTTGCGGAAAATACCTCCACCACCCAATCTACCTAGAGACCCTAAAGCAGAGCCATCAATATTGACTTTCAAAGTTCCAGGAGGAGGCAATTGCCAATGAACTGAAACAACAGAGGGAGCCTTTTGGGGAATGGAATTAATACCCAAGTGGCGCAAAGTAAGCAGCTCAGATAAGGAGCTATTGACACAACCAATTTTGAATGTGTCACATTCTCTAACCGCTTTCAAAACAAAATGAAGAGAAGTAAAAATAGAAAAAAGTGCTCCTCAAATATAGCTATATTACGAGCATTCCAAATAGCCCAGAAAACTGAAACAACAGCAGAAATGAATAATGGCTTTATCTGAGGGCTGAATTGAATAGCACTTACCAAGTTAAAAAAAGAAAGCGGAGAAGCTTGATTGAACTGAAATTTTAAACCAAAAATGTCTGCAATAGCTTTCCATAGACCAATGGCATAAGGACAATGAAGAAAAAGGCGAGAAGCGTCCTCACAGGAAGACCAACATAAATGACAAACTGAAAACCCCCTTCTTTTGTAAGTTGTCATCAGTAGGAAGTTTATCCAAGAACAATTTCCAGCATAAAGTGGATCTAAAAGGAGGAATGAAATTACTCCAGATAATCTTACACCAGAGTTTAGTAGAATGATAATGACGAAGATGATGATAAGTATTCTTCGCAGTGAGAATGCCATTAGAAGCTCCTATCCAAACCAATATGTCCTTTTTTAGAAAAGATGCCGAGTGATTTTCAATCTCCTTAGAAAGATGGGGGAAGGAAAGAGTCAGCAAACTAGGGAGATGCCAATGCCTGTCTTTGTAAAAATCAAAAACTAGACCTGCAAGATGCTTTCTTCGATGAATCGGTAAATTGAGATTATCCGCATTACTACAACCCATCCAATTATCATGCCAAAAACTCAACCGAGAATTATCACAAAAAATCCAAAAAGATTCCGCACAGAAAGAGGAATAAATAGCTTTAATAGAGCTCCAAACTAAAGAAGTGACTGTTCTAAACCTGTGAATAGAATCCAAAAATCTCTTGCGAAGAAACATAAAAATATAGCTATCCGACAAATGCAAAGAAGGAGCCAATTTATAAAGAAGAGAACTATTCAAAATGGATAACCTCTTTAAACCCAGACCTCCTTCCGATTTAGGATAACAACAAGAAGACCAAGCAACTGACACCAGTTTTTTAGAGGAAATAGACCCAGTCCAAACAAAATTACGCATAGATTTTTCCATCTTCTTTAAAAGAGAAAGAGGCCATTTATAAATCATAAAACTATGAATGAAAGAGCTCTGAATTACTGAATTCACCAAACATATTCTACCAGCCATAGAAAGCAATTTACCTTTCCAACCATTCAATCTAGAGAGAATAACATCAACAATAGTCTGAAGATGAGAAGATTTTGGCGCCCCAATAAAAAGGGGAACACCTAATTATTTGAAAGGGAACATACCAAGCTTCATATGAGATATGCGTAAAAGAGAGGCAATCCGATGTCTAGAAATCGAAGATCCAAAATAGAGCTCTGATTTATCCCAATTAACATATTGGCCAAAGAGATTCCCATAAGTCTCAAAAATATGAGCAATTAATTTAATATTATGAATGGAGGCTTTACCAAATAGCAGCATATCATCAATATAAAGAAAATGAGAAGGGGCCACGAGAGAGCGACCTGCTTCCATAAGCTGAAAGGAACCATTGTGAACAAGAGAAGTGAGCCAACGACTTAAGAAGTCTTCACCAATACAGAAAAGTAATGGGGAAAAAGGATCCCCTTGACGCACGCCTCTAGAGCAACTGAAATAGCCATGCGGTGTACCATTTAAAATGATGGAAACCCGAGTCGAAGCAAAAATTGTTAAAATCCAACTTCTAAACTTGTCTCCAAAACCAAAACATCTCAGAACCTCCAAAAGAAAATCTCATTTCATCATGTCAAAAGTCTTACAGATATCAATCTTCATAACCAAGTGACCCATTCTGCAATTCCTATTCAAAATGTTCACACATTCAGATGCTCCTGCAATATAGTGCTCTATATGACAGCCTTTAATAAAACCAAATTGTTCTTTAGAGACAATCCTAGAGGCAATAGAACCCAAACGATCTGCTAAAATCTTAGTAATTATTTTGAAAACAAAATTAATAAGAATAATGGGCCGAAATTTGACAATAGAAGTGGCACCTGGAACCTTAGGAATGAGAATCATATTACTCGAATTTAAGCCATGTTCAATCTGGCCATGGGTAAAAAATTCTTAGATCGCTGCACAAACATCAGCACTAACCATATCCCAACAATGAACAAAAAAATCTCCTATGAAACCATCAGGACCTGGAGAACTAGAGCCATCCATATTTCTGACCGTTGTAAAAATATCATCAGCACTGGGAACCCGCACAAGAGAGTCATTATCATCCGCTGTCACAAGACTAGGAATAACATCATTAATCATATTAAGAGAAGAAGACCTGGAGGAGTCAGAAAACAGATCTTGAAAAAAAGTAAGAACATGATTCTGAATGAGAGCCGCATTATCTGTTAAAGTCCCATCAATTTCTAGAAACTTAATAGCAGACTAAGATCTTTTGTGGGTAATTAGAGAATGATAAAAACTTGTGTTGCGATCCCCACCTAGAAGCCATCGAACTCTGCTCCTTTCTTTATAAAAAAGCTCTTGCTGAATAAGGCAATCATCTAAAGCTTTATGACAATCAAGCTCTTTCCTATGAAGATTATCATAAAAACCCTCACTAGATATTCGAGCCTGAACATTAGAGAGAGCGATAGAAGCAGAATCAACATTGCGATGAACGTCACCAAATATATTAAAGTTCCAAGAATGAAGCACGTGACGAAGATGCTTTAATTTCAACATAAGACGCCTCATGCAAGAACCATACACCTGAACATTATTCCATTCATCCCTGATAAGAGAATCAAAGGACCTATGAGTGAGCCACATAGCTCTAAATCAAAAGATAGAAGGAGCTGCAAAATGCAATAAATTTGGGTTACGATCAGAACAGTGCCAAGCTAGTGTTGTACATTAAACTGAAGGTCAGTCAATAAGACAATTTTGATTATAGAGCACCTTATCAAGTCTCTCTTCCACTCTAGCAACACCCCGACGACCATTCGTCCATGTATAAAAGGAACCCAATGATTGTAAATCCGATAAACAATAATCATCTATTATAAAAGAAAACTCCCTGCAAGATATAATAGAAGGCCTTCTCCCTATCTTTTCATGAGCCCCAAGACAAGCATTAAAATCCCCCATAATGAACCAATTAGTATCACAGATAGAAGAAATATGACTAAGCTCTTCCCAAAGAAAACGGCGAGTTAAATGAGAAATGCTTCCATAAACAAAAGTACACCAGTGCAGTTTATTATCAACTTTAAACGAAATAGTAACCTGCTGGTTACTAAGAGAAACAACATCAACAACCTAGTTAGAAGCAACAAGAACCCATAAAGAAGGCAGAGCCGTACTATTAAAAGCAACTAATTTGAAACCCAAATTATTCTAAAAATAAATCAGAATAGAATTAAAAGCAACTAATGGTTTGTCCAAACAAAAAATCTGAGGCTTATAAGAAATACAAAAATTATAAATGCATCTAAGAGTTTGTGGGTTGCCCACACCTCTACAGTTCCAGTAAAACAGCTTTATAAATTAAGGCGTTCGGGTTTCTTAGTTACTCTTTTAGAAAGAGTAACTTTATATTTAAAAGGTGGTTTAGAGGCTAACCTTTTTAGCTAAACCGTATGCCACTCCTCTTACAGATCACTCTCATCAACCCAAGAGAGTTTTTTTGAATAGTCATGATCATTAGAAGGATCAGCATTATTACCACGCAAAGTATCACCGTCAACAAAGACAATTGAATTATCAATCTGCTCATTGACAGGTGCCAATTCAAACTGAACGTTAACATCTTTGTCATTAACTAATGGTAGGACATTCTCTTCAGCTGCATTCACCGCATTAACATCATGATCAATCACTGCCATAACGTCATCAATAATATCAGGAGCAGTATCAGGTTGATCATTCACGTTAACCGTATCTTCACTAGTATTGTGAGCATCAGATTACGCATTAGTAACAGTAATCAAAGCAACAGTATTATTCTTCAGACTTTCTGTCGTAGGATCCTCAATTGAACGTAACTGGTCAGAAGCATTACTTATTGGAACGGTAAGCTTAGATTTGGCTTCCAAACCTTTTTCCGTTCTGGAATATGAGCCTCATCCAATTGTTTTCTTCTTCTGCAATCACTTTGGTCATGGCCGATGTTATAGCACAACGTACAATATCGTGGAAGGTTTTCATAGACAATATATATGAAAAAACTTTTTCTTACCCGTTCAACCAAAAGGTTCTCTAGTAAGGAACTGGATACATCCACATCAACTAAGATTCTAGCATAATGACCGAACTCGCCAATTATAGTTGCACTGTCAATCTTTAAGGGAACACCGATTCCCTTGGCAATTGAAGTTAAGATTGCAGGATGCCAATATTCCCATGGCAACTTGTATAATCTAACCCAAATTTAGGCATTGGAGGATTTTTGTGCTTCCGGATCAAAATCCGGTGACCAATGCTATAGTCGAAGG
The DNA here is from genome assembly GCA_949634005.1 of Mallotus japonicus. Taxonomy (NCBI): domain Eukaryota; kingdom Viridiplantae; phylum Streptophyta; class Magnoliopsida; order Malpighiales; family Euphorbiaceae; genus Mallotus; species Mallotus japonicus. The sequence goes on from CATIWK010361936.1 coordinate 12,701, forward strand.
ATGCCAGGCTTCAATACAACAGTCCCTCATCCCCAAATATTACTTTTCTCAGTGCTGGAAGAAAGGATGATATGATAATATCCACGACTGATTGAAACCAGTTTCCAGTTTTTCTCAAGACCCCAGATTGTGGTGAGTTTCTGCTTAAGTTCAGATAACTTCCAAGGAGTGTCCCCTTTCGCAAGAACAATACATGTAATAAGTGCGTGCTGACATACTGCTATCTGCTACTCGTAAAGGTACCGATAGATTTTGACTGCAATATAACCGCCTTTGTTTACGGCTTGAGAATCAACAGAAGGGACAGAAGAACCAATGACAGTTGCTGCAAATGATTTCTTCTCTGGTGGTTTTTGGAGGGAAGAGGGGAACATCTGGCCGTGACTGAGATAAGCCATGCCGAAGATGGGGCGGCCTGGACGGCCTGACGGCACCAATTAACGCAATCAGATTCAAAAGAGATGGCTAGGTTACAAACTCTCAGCTTCTCCTTAAACCCCAAAATCTTGGCAGGTAAAATACAAGTATAATGGTTTTAACAAATTAGTCCTAAAAGAAATTTCCTTCACAGATGGGTCCTTAAAAATTTTAAAATTATTCTCGTTGGTCCTAATCTGTTATATTGGATGGAAATTGCTGAGATGGACAAAACGATGCCACTTTACTTCAAACCTCAACTGCCATATAAACACACCTAATCCACCTCATAGATGCACCAAGAAATTTGCAGCCAAATTAGATTGTATTAAAATGGGAAAATAATGCTAGGAATCTAGAAAAAGTGGAGGGAAGATTTCCCCCCATTTTCATGGTAATTCAGTGAAGGTGTAATTGAAGAAGAAAGAGGAAGCATATAGTAATTACTCAAAGGAACAACACCACCACAGCCATGGGTGTAAAAGAAAGTTGCTGTGCCAATGAGGGTTGTGTTCCTGAAAAAAAAAAGTCTCATTTTTGAACTCCATCAAAGAATCATCACAGCCTCAATTACAATTCAATTTCTATAGACAGACAAATGGATAGGTAGATACAACTTTGAAAAGTTTCAAAATAAAAAAATTAGTTTCAATACAATTAAATGCCATCAGGTCCCCATGTTGGGAAAATTCATAGGTGCAAAAATTCAATTATTCCATATTTTTGTTTCTTAGAAAAAAGGGGGCATTCCAAAAGAAATGAAAATAATGCTAAAACTGACATGATTCAACAAGAATCCAAAATTCAAGAATTTAATTCAATACATTAGGATATGCAATTGATCGGAGAAGAAGGAACTCTATAGTTTTTGCATTCTAGTGAAAAATAAAGGAGGCTCAAATATTACCTTCATTTATCAAACCAGAATAGAAACACTCCACAATTTCAGAGCTGCAATTCTTGCATGCACAAGACCTAATTGTCCCACCATAAAACCTGGAGATTTCTATCCAAGTACGATGCTGAAACTTATGGTTGTTTGTTTTTTTCTTTTTTTCTTTTTCTCATTTAGAAGGGCTGTTGGTAGTGACTTATGAAGAAATCATAGGGTTTTCTGTGAATCAGAGGGTGGAGTCAACCGTTGTTAGAAGCAATCCTTCTCCCTCCAAGAGCAAACCTTCATTCTTAAACTAATGATTAAAGGTACAATGCATAGTTTCACCTTTGAACTTTACATGAACAAGAATAGAGAGGCTTAATTTGCTAAACACCTCACCACACAAGGCCATGGCTGCAAAGAGGCAGGCTTATTTCATAAAAAGAACAACCTCTACAAATCGATGAGCATGTAAAGCAAAATGAAAGTTTTTGATCTTAGATAGGTAAAAATGGTGATGCTTATGGTATATTTGCAAAAAAGAAGAAGAAAAAAAAGGGTGATGTGGAAAAAAAAAACTGATGTAATAAAGAATGGGGTGACGTGGAAGATAAGGTGTGAATAAAAGATGGGATGTGTGTGACATGTTAGCAATTCTGTTAGAATTAATGGACTAGGACTAACGGTGAGAATTTTAAATTTTTGTAGAACTTAATTGTTAACAAATTATCTTTTAGGACTAAATTATGAAATGCACCATACTTTTAGGACTAAGAAAGTCATTATCCCAAGAAATTAAATCACTTTGATATAGAGATTTGAAAAGAATCAAATTAGGATAAAGTGTATTGTTGATTTGGGGATTTCATTTTTTTTGGATTGGACCCACCGTCCATTTCAGTCCAAATAAGATCTTGCACAAACGGGGAACAAAATAAAAAAATGAAGGTCCAATCCAGACTTTAGCATAAAACTGAGGGTCCAATTTGTACCTTTGGCCTTAAATAAAAATAAATATAACGGTTCCAATTATATTTATATTATTAATAAAATAACACTGAAACTACAAGTTACGGGTTAATAAATTTAAATCAAACAATTATTTAATAGGAAGTAGATTTTATATCAATGACTATCATAAATAAATAATAATCCAATGGCTTATAATTATGTTTGTATATATACAAACGTTTGTACTGAAAAATGACTCTGTATTATAGTAAGAGCCAATTTTATAGAGTCATTTGTATATATATATATATATATATATATATACTAGTAACAATCACATGCCTCTCGCATGTGAATAAAAAAGATTTTTAGATTCGTGATATACAAAAACTATTAAACATATTATTATTATTATTATTATCATTATTAAATAAATATTTAAAAAATAATAACAGTATTATTGATTTATATGACAATTTGATATTAACTTAATATAGTTACAATTCATTACAATTTTGATAAATCTTTTATTTAAATAATTTATATGATATTCCTTCAATATTTTTTATAATTAATTTTTCTCAATTGTACAACTAATTTTATATAAAAAATATAATAGCCATAATTAATCAAAAGATGATAAAAAATCATTAGTTATTTTTTAATAAAAATTTAAAAATAATAATAGTTATATTTTTTATATAACAATTTAAATATTACAACCCCATTAAACTTATAATTTATTACAATTTTAGTAAATTTTTATTTTTTAATAAATTGTTTAAAAATAATAAGAGTATTATTTTATTTATATGTCAATCTAATTTTTCAATCTTGATAGTGTTACATTATTACAAAGTGATTCATTAAAATTTTAATAAATTTTCTATTTGAACAATTATACAACACTCTTTCAATATTTTTATTTAAATAATAATATAATTTTTATTAGAGATAAAATCGAAGTTAACCTAATTAAAATAGAAAACATATTTTGAATTAAATTTGAATTACATTTTAATTAATTTGATTTTTTATTAGAGATAAAATAGTAGCTAACCTAATTTAAATAGGAAATATACTTTCTATTAAATTAGAATTACAAATTAATTAATTTAATTTAATTTTTATTAGTAATTGACTAAATTATCCAATTTTTATATAACAATGAGTGAAGACGTTTTTGTAATTTTATCTGTCCCCCCTCCCCTTCGTACATTTATATATATTATAGATATAGATAGATATCATAAGAAAATGAAATATATTAAAGCAAATGAGAGAGAAATAATTTGAGCTACCAATATAATTAAGCAATTTATAAAATTGGCTCTTATTATAGTACAAATATTTTTATTAATAATACAAATAGATATAGAAACCGTTATATTTATTTTATTTAATTATTTTTATATATCAATAATACTTGTAAAATATATCAATAGCTATAATTAAATTGGTAGTTCGGTTCTAGTTCATTTGTATAAACCTTTCATTTGTACATATACAAATATGATGTTTGTACTATAATCATATACTTTTTCTCTATAGCCTTACAAAAAGGAGTCATTCTTTAGTACAAATGTGTGTATCTATATAAATGAAATTATAACCGTTAGATTAATACTTATTTAATCATAGTCATTGATGCATATTATGGGTATTGATACACAAGCATAATCAATGGTTGTAATTAAATAAAAATTAATCTAACAGTTCTAATTTTATTTGTACAGATACAAATAGTACTGTAGCAAATGCCTACAAAAAGTTAATTTATTACCTTAAGTTACGTTCACTTGAAACACCTCATATTTTAAATTCTATCCATCAAAGTACTTCAGATATTTTTTAAATGAATTCTAATATGGCTGTGTACATGTTTAATACTTTCATCCGATAAACTTGCATGTCATGTGACTCATGTTAATAATGTGTTGTAATGCCATATACTTTTCTATTAATCAATTAATTTTAAAAACTAGGGACAAGGTCCAATTTGCCCCCTAGGTTTGTGCCCTAAGAGCACTTTGGCACTCTGGTTTTTTTTTTTCCCAATTGGAACTCCACGTTACAAAAGTGGCTCGAAAAACCCCTCACCGTTAACAGGACACAAACCACCATTTTCTTATGCCTACGTGGACGTCAACTGACCACAAACCAGCTTACATGTCAAAAAACGAATTCCACATCAACAGCTGAAGTTTACTTAATACCGTTATAAGCTTATGATCAAAAAATGAATTCCCAAATTGAAATCAAAATCCCTAAAACTCTCTTCTTGTTTTCTTCCAATGTTATCAACGTCGCTCGATCCTGGTTTCCCTCGCTCGATCCTGGTTTCCCTCTTTCTATCAATTTCTGAGAAATAACAAAATCCCTAAGCAATACAATAACAATCTTTGTGTTTTCTCGTTAGACTGCTCCACTGTAACGAGCGATGTCATCATCTTCTTCAACCGGAAGACGATATGGACAATAAGACACAGAGAAGTGTTATTGTGGTCATAATTGTGTCCTGATGACATCAATGACAGATTGAAACCCTGGGAGGAGGTTTTATGCATGCCCAAATTACATAGTAAGTTTACATAAAGGGTTTAAAATAGACTATGTTGAAAACCCCCAAATTTGCATACCTTTTATGAATGGGAAATTTGTGAACTTGTTGGGTATTTGCAGGCAAATAGAGAAGGAATACGAAATAATGGATGTGATTATTTTACTTGGTATGATGGAGAGATGTGTCAAAGAGCTAAACAATTGATCAATGAAATGAAAGAAGAGAGGAAGGGTTTACGGAATGAAAACATAATGTTGAAGAGCAGATTAGAGGCAGTTTATAGGAGGGAAGTGTGAAATGAAATTGATAATTTGATAGAAGAAGTGAGACAGTTTAAAGTAATGTATGCTGAAGCAAGAGCAGAGATTGGTGAAGCTCGAAAGAAGCTGAGAAGAGCATATATTGCTCTTTTGACTTTGTGTATTTTGGTTCTTTTCTTAACTTGTATGTGAGAACCTTAGCAATTGTAATGCCAAAAAAACATTTAAAGTAATGGAATTCCTAACTTATTTCTTTCCTAAAGCTCTCTTATAGCAATTGAAAATTGCTTTATTGTTTTGTAATTCCTAGTCCTGACAATGTGAACTTCTATTGTAAAATCCTCCAATTAGTAAATAGCTGATAAGAGTTGTACAATTACAAGCAAAAACAAAAACAGACAGCATGTAATTACTAAACATAAACATCTTTATAACAAAATATAGACATTGTCCTGAATATTGTAAAACATGAAATTCCTAATAATCAGTCATGTAATTACAAAGAATGCAATCTTTGCAGTCATTGCAATAAGAATCCTGTTGTTTAAACTTTGCATTCTAACCAAAATACATGTAACCATATCACAAAGCAAAAAACACAAGTCCACAAAAATAATTTACATGTCCTGAACATGTCCAAATATTTTCATCCTTAATTTTCAGGCACATAGTTCCTAAGGAACTTGATATTCGCATTCAGCAAAAAGTTCCTTTAAGAACTATAACCTTGTTGATCATGGAGCAGTCTGCCTTGATCTGCTCTCAACGTCACCTCTCATTTTCTCAGATTGCTCTCGAAGCTGCCTTGTTGTTAAACAAGGTTTGCCTTGCCAATGTAGACCTGGTGGCTTGAAGGGTAACTCTCTTAGGACTAACACCTCTGCCCCATCTCCTTTGAATGCTATCTTCCTGGAGATCTCACTAGTTGTCCTTCGTGCTTGTTTCTTTATTTTTCACAGGTCTCTCTCATTTGGAATTGGGAATTTAGTCTGAGATTTATGGCTCATATCTCCGATATTATGGCTATCACTCTGTGATACCAATCGCTCAGTTGGTAAACCAGGCTGCATTAACCAATAAATCAGTTGTCAATTGTATCATTAACCAATAAATCAGGTTACATTAACCAATAAATCAGTTGTCAGTTTATACAAAATAACTTACATTATAAATGATATCTCCTGTGGACTCATCAAAGAAGCAGCCATGACCTTCATTCCTTTTTTTAGCTCTGATGTTCGATGTTTCGTAGAGTTTTTACTTGCCTTTTTGCTAAACAAGCAAAAAAAATCAATAAATAAAATAAAATCAACCCAAATCTTACAACCATTGTGGCTCAGCCCTATAACTTATGCTATTATATTCCTACATACCTTTTCAGACAGTGCATGTTGTGCACTTACAGACTCAGACTGAGCAGGTGGTTATGTCAATGTAACTGGTCGATTTATTGTATTCTAACAAGCAAATTTAATATCCATATTATTAACAATTCACACCAAAAAAATAACAAAAAAGTGTAGTCCTAATTACTCACCTGAGCAGACCTCCCACTCCCCTTAGAATATGCTTGTGTTGTCCTTAGAATGGCAGTGTCCATCTGAGGCTACACCAATGAAATCACACAACTCATTGTTATCCCACATATTAATATGAGTGCAAAACAAAGCCAACTATTAAACTAGCCATTACCTGAGGCATTATGACTTTGCAACTTTTCTTGTTGTGACCTGCCCTGTGACAGTTGGAGCAGTTATGGGGAATTCCTTTTGTTGATAGCTTACTTAACATGCTTGTCTTTTTTGCAAGCTCATTCGATGCTCTAACTCTTCTATGCTTCGGTCTACCTGGCATTTTGGTTACTGGTGGGGGCTCTATGGAAACAAACTCATCAACTCTCATAAATTTCTTTCTTGGCATTGGTTGCATAACATGCTGGTATGATGCTATGTAGCTATTCTTGTGGTACCAATGAGAAATTTGAGTAAGAGGATCGATTTTGGCATGATCAAGGGCTCGAATTGCATGTGAGCATGGTATTCCAGTCACATCCCATGCTCGACATGTATAAATCTTCTTAGCCAAAAAGACTGTATGCCTGTCTTCACCGTCGCTGATCTCATACCCCTCATCCCCATTGAATAACACATCACAATTCAAAGCCTCTTCCTTGTTCTGTTGAAAACGTGACATGCAGGTTGGACTCCATTCAGAAATCTAACCATTAACCAAAACCTTGTTCTTAACTAACCTTTCCATTACTGCCTCTCTAATTTCCTCTAACATGCTAACAATTGGTTTAAACCTTGCATTCAATATTTTTAAATTGAAACTCTCACACATGTTGTTGTCAAACAAATCTGACTTGCACCTATTACTAAAAAAGGCCCTGCACCAATTTGATGGATGGTACTTCATCAAGTCCTCAGCAGCTTGTCTCTTTATCTCTGCCAACAGCTTCAAGTTATCTTGAAATTCTTCCTCATATGTGCTCCAAGCACATATCCAGAACCTTTTCTTTAGTTCAGGACCATGGTATTATTTTGACCAATTAGAGTAGATGTGCCTTGTGCACCATCTATGTTCAACAAGAGGGAGCACCTCAGCCATTGCACCAATCAGCCCCTGTAGCACATTTAAAAAACATAAGTTACATAATAGATAACCTTTCTAAAATAATGAAAATAAAAATTAATCAATTCATTACCTTTTGCATATCTGAAATCAAGGTGATTTTACTGCCATCTCCAAAATCAAGCTCTTTAACCAACCACTATAAAAACCATTTCCAATTAACTTTGTTCCCTTTTCTTACAACTCCCCAAGCAATAGGGAACAACTGCTCCATTGCATCTCTCCCAACAGCCACTAACACTTGCCCATGCACAATTCCTTTTAGGAAATAACCATCCAAGCCTATTAGAGGCCTGCAACCTGCCATCCAATTTTTCTTCAAAGCGTCAAAGCATATGAACATCCGACAAAACACTATCCTGTCTTTCTTCATTTCTTCTTTACAGAAATCAATGGCAGTAACTGTTCCAGGGTTATGCTTCCTAACAGCAGCAGCATAGGCAGCCAAATTCCTCAGTGTAACTTCCCGTAAGTTAAGTCTTAATTTTCTTTTTAGCCCTCTTACATTTGGAAGCATTCACTTTAAGCTTAAGTTCCTTTTTTGCATCTTCCACCATTTCCTTCACAATCATTTTAGGTTTCTTTTGGATCTTTTCTTTGAAGTAATGGGCTAAAAAATTGGCTGTAGCTCTTGAATTGTCAAAAGTTCTATAGCAATTGTGAATAGGTTTTAGTGTCTTCACACACATTCCACCTCTATTCCCATCTCTTGACACAAGCAACACAAATGGGCAGCCAGGATGTTTACATGTTGCCCTAATCCTAAACTTTTCATTTGGTTTTAGTTTTAGGTCATACCCCTTGGCAATACTATATTTGGATATCGCATCTCTAACCTCATACGCATCCTTGAAAGTCATACCTAGCATAAAATGTGGATTATTGTCATCCACATCATACCTAACTTTCTTTATGCTTTGTAAGATAACTTCTCTGTCACTATCTTCTCCTACACTTGATTCACTATCTCCACTATCTTCACTTTCATCTTCACTTTGATCTTCACTTTCATGACTGAAATCACTGTCCTCAGTGTTATCACTACCAGCAGTACCCTCACTGTTATCATTACCCTCATTCCCCTCACCGTTATCACTTCCCACATTACCATCATGAGCTATATTTATGTCTCCATCAATATCATCAGTGCAAGTCCTATTGCCAACTCTTTCACCCTCATTCATGTCAGATAAATGCAGATTTGCAGAAGGATCTTTAAACAAACCAGCCACCCAAACATCAAAAGTTGACTGTGTATCTTGATTTATATTGCAAAACTCATTTTCAGGTGATTGTATGTAATTACATTGAGTTCCTAAGTTGTTTCCTAGACCTGAAACACCCATGTCCTTATCTTCACTCTCATAGTGCACATAGATGTGCACTTCTTTCACCCCTGTTTTTTGAATGCAATCTGCCAACTTCATAATGTCATTATCGTTGGTTATGCTAAACAGTCCTTCACAAAGTTTTGACCCAGGATTTAAAACATACAATTTACTACCAACTTCAACACCTAAGTCTTGACTATACTTCTTCATAATATGTGTAAAGGATAAGCAATCTATGTCCAAATCGTATATTATTTCAGCTTCTCCCCTATGATATGCTACGTCAGGCGTATGTTCCCATTTACCCCCATAATGCAACACCAAATTCACTATCTCCATCCTACGTAGGTTATTTATATGTGGATGCATGGCAAAAAAAAAAAACCACAAGCAGCCAAAACAATGACACAAAGTTAGGGACCACATGTATTGCACAAACCAAACAACAATAAATTAATCGAACACTTCAATAAAACAAGCTCATTATTTGACAATTTGCTCATTTTATTATTATGCAACAACTACCAGTCAACTATTCAACAAGTAAAACAAAATCCATACCTTTCTAAGAGAATCCAATGCAAATTTCTTGTTCTTTTTGCTCTATCTTTACCCAAAATTAGTCTCTTTTTCATGTTTCTTTACCCTTTCTCAATGTCTTTTTGCCTAACTCAGACATGGACACATTTTGTAAAAAAATTATCTTCTAAGGTTTCTTTATTTAGAATCAGAATGTAGTTGAGATAATTTAATGGGAGATAAGTATTCTTTAAAGCCTTTGTTAAACAAGAAACCCTATGTTTCTTGGAGGCAATTTTCCCACCCAAATCATAGAGTAAGTAAACTTCAGCTGCTGATTTTGGGACCCACGCTTGACATGTAAGCTGGTTTGTGCTCAGTTGACGTCCACATAGGCATAAGAAAACGGTGGTTTTGTGTCCTGTTAACGGCGAGGGGTTTTTCGAGCCACTTTTGTAACGTGGAGTTCCAATTGGGGAAAAAAAAAAAAAACCAGAGTGCCAAAGTGCTCTTAGGGCACAAACCTAGGGGACAAATTGGAGCTTTTCCCTAAAAACTAAAGTAAAAATCATGTTTTTCTTAAAAAAAAAAAATTATGTCTCTCCCTACCATCAACATCAAGATAAAAATCTCATAACCCAAATCATTCTCCATCAAATCATGCTTTTCTTTTAGCATTAATTATGCTTTTCATTACATAATTGATGCAAAAAGCACATGTGCAGCCATTGCCATTTTCACCAAACTAACCATTGTTATTCTCACTATTGCTGTAGTTACCAACCTCACAAATACCATCATTACTTATTATTCAAATCGTTCAATTTTTTTTTTTACTTGGTGGTGGAACTCTATTAAAACTAATGTTCCATCTAAATAGACCCATGAAAATAGAATACTGGAAAGAAATGGAAAGATCTTCACCGTTTGAGTCACCATTATCATGCTTTTTCGTCAGATTTCAAACATCTATGAATCGAAAATAATAGTTTTAAACTTTTATATTTGTTTAATTTTTTTTTTTTGGAAAAGTGTTTTCATAAATCAGAAAACTAAACGCTATACAACAGGGGCACGGAGATGGAAAAGACATAATCTCCTACAAACATCAAAATAAGACTCCACCTAGGGGAATCTGAAAGAGACTTTGAGGTTACTAGTTCCAAGCAACCACTTGTCTACACAGAAAAACCTAAAAAGAAGAAAAAGGAAAACAACGAAATCTAAGAGAAAGAGAGTAAATAAAACGATTGGGCTTGAAGCCTAATCTGGGCCTGAGATTGCTAATTGGATGTCCCTTTGAACCAGGCTCTCTAGCTCCTCCGGAAAGTAGAAGTTGAAGTCCCCGTTTGTTAATAATTCATCATTTTGGGAGATCCAGTGAGCAACTTTGTTCGCTTCTCTTCCAACGTGTTGGAACGTCAGTCTCTGGTTGGTCATTGCTGCTTTTCTTGATAGAATTTCCTCTATCACCGCTGCATATTCCTATTTTATGGTGTCTTGGGGGTTGCTTATTGCTTCTGCTATTTCTTTTGCGTCCGTCTCTACAATCGCTCTTTCCACTGCATGATTGACAATGAATCTGACTGCTTCCCTTACCGCCAGAGCTTCTACAGTCGCCAACGAATTATTACATTACATGTGAAATAGACGAATCACGTATTTCAAATGAATTTAGGTTCATATAGGTGTGTAATTGATATGTTCATATAGGTTCATATTTGTTTAATTATTACATTACATGTGAAATAGACGAATCACGTATTTCAAATGAATTTAGGTTCATATAGGTGTGTAATTGATATGAGTCCAATCGATATATTGTCAAATTTAAACTCGACTCAATTTTTAAATTTGAAGTTCGAACTCAACTTGAACTCGATTGAGTTCTTTCTTTGAAGTTCAAGTTCAACTCAAATAAATAATTATATATTTAAATTCCACTCAGCTCAACTTGAGTAATTAAATTAAAATTTTAATTTATTAAAAATATATATTTTAAAATATTCAAATTCATTTTGAGATTGAACTCGATTTAGTTTAATAAGATATATGTATAAATATATTAAAATAAAGGGTAAAATAATAAATTTCTATTAGTTTCAATTAAACTCACAAATCTATCGAGTTACATATTTAGAAACTCAAATTTGACTGGAGTAGTTCAAGTTCAAGCTTAACTTGACAATAATAGAGTTAATTTTAATTTTTTTTTGAATCAATTTCAAGTAGTTCATGAGTTAACTTGACTCAATTACACCCTTAGGTTTATATATATATATATATATATATATATATATGATGATTTTAATGAATAAAATTAAAGAAGTTTGACTTATTTGTTGCTTTTGATTGACAAGAATTGAGAAACTCCAAATAAAAATCAACTAGGTAAATTGTGAAAACAAAGATCAAATGGATGATGATGCTAACGGTGGTGGTGTTGGTGTTGATGATGGTAGTATCGTGTTGATAATGATTGTATTATTAATTTAAAGGAAAAGTATAAAAAAATATCATGTAATCTAGCGCTTTTAGTATGATGGGTCTATAATTTTTTTTTCTTTTTACACTTAAGTGATCTGTGATATCTCGCCATAAACACTTTAGTGACAATTTTTATACACTGTTAAGTAATCTTACGTGGCAGATGATGTGCGCCACATAATCTATTACGTGTGTGCCATACCATCCCCTCACACACATCATCTGCCACGTATGATTACTTAATAACATCACTAATTTGTCATTAAAGTGCTAATGATTGTGTAGCACAAATCACCTAAGCGCAAAAACAAAAACCAAAGGGTATTTTTTTTACATATATTAGTCAAACATAAATAATCAAAATTCAATAGATTTTGTATACTAATGAGTATAGTGTATCCAACTCTATTGATCAAAGAAAGTAGTAGTGACCGCATGAGGTTTTAAATCAAATGATTTAGGTTGAGGTCTTAGGACCTTTTGAAGAGCTTTAATTAATTGGTTCCATTTCTTCATTTGCCTTGCGAATGAGATTTAGAGTGAGGTCCTTCAAACTTCAATAATTAAACTAATTAACTAACTATTCGAAATGTCTTAAGACTTCAGCCTAAACTATTTGACCTAAGTCTCATTGGCAGTCACTACTACTTCTCTTAATCAATAGAGTTGGATGCAACTATACTCAATATTAGTATGAAAGATATCGCAATGATTAATATTAAATTGATTTAGATCTATATGATGATTTCGATTAATATATGTACAAAAAAGTGTCTTGTGGTTTTTCTGTTTTGCACTTAGGTGACATGTGGTATACCATCATTAGCACTTCAATGACAAATTAGTGACATCATTAAGTAATCCTATGTGGCGGATGATGTGGCACCACATAATTTACAACGCGTGTGCCACGTCATCCCCTTGCACACATCATCTACCACATGGTGCCACATCATCTGCTACGTATGATGACTTAACAGTGTTACAAAATTTATCACTAAAGTACTAACAGTGAGGTTCCACAGATCCGTCATGCTAAAAGCGCTAAATCACAAGATACTTTTTCCTTAATTTAATTATTTATTTTATAATTAATTTTTTGTTAAATTGCATGAATATTAGTATTTGTTCGGAAATTTGACAAAATCTATTATAATCGTTTTATAACTATGTAAGTAGAGAAAGTTTTGATTAGGATTAGTTATAATTTATAAAATTAACATATGCAGCCACCGTAGTGTCTCACAAAAAAACTAGTCAAAAGACTTGTATAGAATATAAATTAAAATATAATTTTATGTTTCAGGTTAAAGTAAGTTTTTCTATAGTTTCTAGTGATGTATTTTACTTATGATTGAAAAATTTGTTTTCTCTTCCTTATAATGCCTTTTATGAATTAAAAATATATATTTTTTCTTGATTAAAAAAATCAAAATATAAGAAATTTTAGGAGTGAGTGGATATGGTAAAAAAATTTAGGGACGGTAGAAGAAAATGATCATACACAGCACAGATATCCACTGATGGCAGCAAGTCAACGACCTTGTCACACTTATGGCCACTAGATTGGAACCACGGAAGGAGACGCAACCAAATACCGGCACTAACCATCTATGCGCCCTTTATGGAAATTGAAAATTATCCACTGCTAAATTTTATGTGGCGATCATTCCTGCCGCATGATTGCCTAATTTATTAACCGACTTTTGAACTCTCTGCTATTTGTTTTTGTTGTTTTGTTTTTTTTCCCTCTACTCTGCTTTCATTCAACTCTCCCTCTCCAGTACTCTCATGGATTTAATTTATTCGAATTGCTTAAATACTGCACCATCTAATTATTCTTTCTCGATTAAGAATCGCAAAAGTGCACAGTCTCGTTCCCGAATTCGGCGCTCGATTGTTCGAAGAAGTAGTAGGTTGTCGCCGATTATCGCAGCAGCAGATTCATCCACAGCTGTCAATGGAACCGCTAAAAGCAGCAGGAGCGTTAGGACGACCTTAGCTACCACCAGTGACTCCGAAAATAAATCTTCTTTAGAGCTGCTAGCCAAGTCCAGCGCTGCCATGGAACAGCTGGACATCGAGCGCGGCGTCTGCATTCCGTTTCGCAAGTACTCTCCCGAGACAGTATGAATATGAATTCTTCTACCAGTAACCGATTAAATTAATTCTAATTATTATATATTGTATTTTCTTTGGTGTCCAGTAGCTAGTTATATGATTTTTAATGCTACTGTTGTGAAATATGCAGGTGAGAAATAAGGTGTTGGAATCTAGAGGAACTATACTGTCACTCATGCTACGTGGAGTGGAAATAGTGTGGAATTTGGGATTGTACTGGTCTACTTTGATGTATGATTGCTTCGTTGGAAGGGACGAAGAAGTGGTTCCCTATCGTGCTCGTCAGCTCAGAAATCTCTTGTGTGATTTAGGGCCGTCCTTTATCAAGGCTGGCCAGGTTTATTTTATTGTGTTTTGTTCTTGTGTTAACGTAATTCCATAATGATCTTGATAATTAACACTCCTTGCGCATTTTTGTTAGGTTCTTGCCAACAGGCCTGATATTATTAGAGAAGATTACATGAACGAGCTCTGCATCCTTCAAGATGATGTTCCTTCTTTCCCTAATAAGGCAAAATTTCAAGATGATGCTCATATATACTTTGTACGCATTTGAGATGATGTTGCATTGAGTCATGGATTGCATAACCGGTGAATATCTTATGATAGGTTGCTTTCAAGATCATAGAAGAGGAACTGGGCCAACCTCTTGAAGCTGTATTCAGTAAAATTTCATCAGGAACAATTGCAGCTGCAAGTTTGGGTCAAGTTTACCGAGCTACCTTACTTGACACTGGGGAGGATGTTGCAATTAAGGTTGTGTGAGGTTAAATAGCAGCATGCTTATTCTGTCATTTTTAAGTTGTATAGGACTGATAGGAGTGAAGGTGATAGTATAAACTGGGTAACTTGTGCGAATGTTGGTCTATGGTGCAAATTCTTGTTGTGTGTTCTTCTAATGCTCATAAGATGATTAGTAAAAAATGCAGACAATAGTGGTTTGTTGCAGATGACAATACCTTGATACAATCTTGATAAATCTTAGGAGGGGACAGAGGGATGTCTGTTTAGATGACAAACATCTAGTTGCATAATAATAGTACTGCAATATTTTCTGTGTCAATGATGTAGATTTGTTTGCTTGCAGGTGCAAAGGCCAGAGATAGAACCTATAATTTACAGGGATCTTTTTCTTTTCAGAACACTTGCTTCATTTCTAAATGGCATCAGTTTACAGAAATTAGGATGCAATGCTGAACTTATAGTTGATGAATTTGGCGAGAAACTTTTGGAGGAGCTGGATTACACTTTGGTATTTTTCAAAGCTTTCCTTAACAACTATATAGTGTTAAAGCAAGATAAGGAGTTATGCTGGACCATAACATATCCAGAAATTTTGGGCATTCTTGATATGTATTTCCATGGCACGCAAACTAATATACCTTTTCCCTCTCACATCTTTAGCAGTTATACTGCTTTATGTTGTATTTTATTTGGTAACTGTTTTCTCTCCTGTGCAGGAAGCTCGGAATATTGAAGATTTTCTAGAAAACTTCAAAGATGATCCTACTGTCAAAATTCCTCAGGTCTATAAAAAGCTTTCTGGTTCACGTGTTATAGTAATGGAATGGATAGATGGCATTCGGTGCACAGATCCAAAGGTTTGGACATTGAAGTCCTTGTGCATTTCCTTTATCTTTTTCTTTTTCTATGAAAGCAATTTATATTTTGCTTGATGCAAATCAGGCTATCAAGGAAGCTGGCATTGATGTGAAAGGATTTTTAACGGTTGGAGTGAGTGCTGCTTTGCGGCAATTGCTAGAATTTGGGTTGTTCCATGGTGATCCACATCCTGGAAATATTTTTGCCATGCGAGATGGACGTATTGCATATGTGGACTTCGGGAATGTTGCTGTGCTCAGTCAGGTAGGATGATTGTTTCCAAGAAATGTAGGACAAAGACTTTACCTGTATCCTTGTGGATGCAATTGTTCTTAGACTTTTTCCAGAAGAAATTATATAGCATTTCCTGAAGGTGACAATGCACTTAGATTTATTGTTAGCGAAGAGAATTCTATTTAATGTTGCATAATGTTGATATATTCTGGAATTTGTTTCAGAACATCAATTGGAAAGTTTTGCATATGTTAGAGCATGCTTTTTATTAATTTGCAATAAACATATCTACTTTCTTTGTTTCAGCAAAATAAGCAGATACTGATAGATGCTGTTGTGCATGCTGTAAATGAAGACTATGCCGAAATGGCAAATGATTTCACCAGGCTTGGCTTCTTGGCTAGTGGAACTGATGTCTCTCCTATCGTTCCAGCCTTGGAAGCAATTTGGCAGAACTCAGCTGGGAAGGGACTTTCTGATTTCAATTTTAGAAGTGTTACAGGTGATTTTACAGCTCTAATTCGCATTCTGTTTACTTGCCAGACAATATTTGTCAACCGTTTGCAAAACTAGCATGTGCCTTAAAAGTATAAATGGTGGGATGCATCAGTTTAAGTATCGCAAGTCAATTACAATAATACTTCTTATTCTATATATATCGCAGGAAAGTTTAACCAGTTGGTGTACAATTATCCAATCCGTATACCGGAGAGATTTTCACTTGTTATCCGTTCTTTATTGACTCAAGAGGGAATCTGTTTATCCTTGAAGCCAGATTTTAAGTTTCTTGAGGTGAAGACCTACCATTTTTCCGACTTTCTCCTTTTTCTCTCCAATATTATTTGATGATTCCTTTATTACAGTGTATGGGAATATACGATGATCAGTATGGTCTATTTCAGTTAAGCTTTTGCCTTTAATAGCTTGAATTGTTGTGCTAAGCTTTGTTTAACTAAGACTTCTATTGAATGTGGGTTAGGTTGCCTACCCATATGTGGCAAAGCGTCTACTAACAGACCCAAATCCAGCTCTTCGTGAACGCCTGATACAGGTTGGTTCAAAATTTTTCTGAGGTTGATTTCGTCTCCTGCGTATAATATGCATCATCTGTTCTTTTGATGTTTTCTTGCTCTTCTTGAATGCCTCATATGGGTTTTTTTTTAATAATCTCTTCTGAATTTTAGAAATTATCTCCTGCGTATATTATGCATCAGCTATCTTATTAATTCTTCTATTGCATTAAAATGTTACTTCCTGGAGACGTTGTGGGCACAGCTATCCTTTAAAGGAATTGTACCGTCATTCCTACAGAATTGCAAGGGTGCTGGAAAATTTATTCTTTCATTTTTTGGTGTAGTGGTGTTATTTTAGCTCCTGTCCTCTGTATACTTAATAAATCACCATGGTTCTGAACTCCCCTTCCTGCCCTGACCTGAGTGGGGCTAAAAGGGAATGCTTACTTGGTGGTGGATTAAGTATTGAGTGCCTTCAAACAGATTATGTTGAAAATGCATCAACTTTAGGTGGTTTCCTGGTTGTAATCCTTGACAATGATCTAATTACTGTGACAGGTTCTGTTTAAAGACGGTGTTTTCCAGTGGAAACGGCTTGAGAACCTGATTGTTCTTGCAAAAGAAAATGTTGCCAAGATGAGCAGCAACCCTGCTTTGCAAGTGAATAACATGTCTGTGTCGTTTTATGTCCCATTGAAGTATTGAACTAATTTTAGTCAAGCGCTTGGAGAACCTGTATTCACCTTTTCTTTTACCCTGGCAGGCCAAATTCAAGAAACTGGCAAGTGCAAAGGAAGCTAGATCTGACAGACACAATTAAAGATGGGGCTCGTCTTTTCTTTACTGATGAAAGAATTCGTAGACAACTGCTTTTGGCTCTGACTGAAGATTCAAAGCTTCACATTGAAGAGGTACTACATTCAACTGTTATAGTTTGGCATATTTTTGAATTCTACCATTCTGTATTCTGAAATGTCATTTGTTTTCTGTAGCTTGTAGATGTTTATAGACTGGTCGAAGATCAAATAGACATGCCCTCAGTAGCTATAGAAGTTGTACAAGGTAAAGCATACTCAACTTTTCTGAAAAAGTTCCTCTACGACATGAAGCCAAATCTTATCAGACATTCCATTTTTGCTTAACAAACATTTGTGCTTTTGAATTGCAGACTTTCCAAATGTAATTCGGGATTTCATGCTTTCCTGGAGTGACAAGGTCCTGTATGACAGATGAGGAAAGTTTGGTGCTCCATTATATAGAAAAAGACAAGTAATTGATGACTTTGAATTAGAATATAGACGCCAAAAGCAGCTGGCTTCCGGAGTTCCACCATTGTTTTTTTCTTTTCCAGAGAGGATTCTTTTTCATGTAAATGCAAACTGAATTATGTTGACAATGTCCCTATAGAAACAAATCAAAGGCTGTAGTGTAATAGTACCAATAGTAACAATTGTATAGAAATGCTTTGTTAAATTCTGAGATCTTCTTCATTCAAAAAAAAAAAAAAAAATTCTGAGATCTTCTATTACGTAGTTCTTTTTTGCAACAACTTCATCGAAAGTGACTTGGTGTTTGCACCTACATTTCGATTATTATTTTTAAAGATTTTATTCTTTAAAAAAAACTCAATTTTGAAAATAAATATAACAATCTTTACATTTTAATTCCACAGGAATAGTTTGTTTCATAAAAAATAAGGATGAAAATTGAAATTGAAATGAGTAATTACAATTTTTAGTGTTTAGTTGATTAAAATTTGTATAAAAATAGAAATGAAAATTTTCATCACAATCACCCATTCCCTCAAATAATTTGAAGCAATGAAATAAAATTTACAAATTAATAAACATAATCAATAAAATAATTTAATAAAAAATATTTATTAAAATAATAAGTAATTTTTATAATAATTTTTAAAAATTATGATAATATTTTAATAAATTAATAAATAATTTTTTATAACAAATAATCGTAATGCTAATTTTTAGTATATAAAAAATTATAAAAATATTTTCATATATAAATAGTCATAGTTCTAGTTCTGATTCCGCAGTAAACTAAACATTTTATTAAAATTTTCATTTTGTTTTCGATTATTATTTATTTTGATTTTGATTTTAATTTCGTAGTATGAACTAAATAACCCCTTCATTTTATTTTAAATCCAAAATAATATTTTAGAATAAAGTTATGAATTGAATTTATTTTCACATAATTTTAAAAGTAGAAGGCTGCCTTTATTGTATTCTTTATCAATGCAACCTATTAATAAAAAGAAAATGTGTCTTCTATGGTTACTTTTTTTTTTTTTTTTTTTGAGGAGTCTATGGTTACTTTGTTTTAAAACAAAGTAACTTATTTTGTTCACGAAAATTTATCAAAATTTACGAAAAATGTAAAACTTTTATTTTACTTTTTTGTGAAATAATATTATTTTTCATAAATATAAGAACTAGTATTTATTTTGTTATAACTTGATATATTTTTGTTAAATTATTAATTTGTATAAAATTAAACCATTTTTTATGGAAATAATTGTTATGATTATTGAAATTTTTTTATAAGTAATATAGCTACTTTATCAATTGAATTTTTTTTAGATTGGTATTTTTGTAAATAAAAAATATTAATTTAGAAAATTTACTATATTCATAAAAAATGTGAAAAGATTATTATTTTTTGAAATAACATT
>CATIWK010361972.1:0-10608 GCA_949634005.1 Mallotus japonicus
GTTTTTTTGTTAACAAAAAAACAACTAAAAAACAAAAACAACAATTGAAAAACAACTTTTCTCATTAAAAACAACACTAAAAAAACAACAACAGAAAAACAAAAAAACGAAAAAAACAACAATTGAAAGACAATAAACAACAACAACAAATAACAAACAATAAAAATGTGTCTTCTTTAAGCCAGAATTTGAGAGGAGCAAAAAAAAAAATGAAAAGGGGAGAGTTTCTTGGTTGATTCTTCTTCATCAACAAAAAAGATAACAGCCACGGATTCTTCTCCCTGCTTGAATGCAACTGAAAAAGAAACACTGGTATCTTAGCTATTTCTCCTTGTTATGCAGTGGCTTTTAAGCTAAAATGAAAATACTAAAAATACCTAAATACTAAGACGAAAACACTGAGATCCACTTTTGAAAGACAAAATGAATGCATGCCAAAAGGAAATGAATGGGTCAAAATAGGCCCATTAGTGATATTATCTCTTGAATGTAATATATCACTATGTGACAAATGTCATACTATAGCTGTGCCAACATGGTCTTGGTGCAATGGTAGAATGCAATGGTATAGTGCTTAGAGGGAGTTGAGTCGAATCCCACTTCCACTCCTTCCTCGATCAATCCCTTTTGTGACTTTGTGAAAAAAAAGGCATGAAGGAATGCTAAAGTGTATTGCTAAATGTGTACTCCAAAATTGAAGAAAGCATGGCCAATCAAGGAAGATCATAATAGGAATTAATTAAATAGAAAGAGACAATTTTTAATTTGAGATGAAGAATCAAGTTCAAGCTTATGTTCTTGAATCAAAGGGTTCCACCAAAAGCACATGTATATCAATAATGGATGAAAGCGTGCATGCCCCTTGCATTAGCTACAACAGGTTACAAGATGTTGGCACTAATAAAAATGTTAATTTTAAATAATATTATTAAGGATTAATTATAATTTATTCCTCTAGTTTATTATATTATGTTAGTTGCCTCTTTTAGAGTGGTCATGATTCAATGAATTGCCAATTCTGGTTTGGAACTAGTGGTTCATGGTACCACACTTGGCGAGCCAGATAAGAACCAACCCCATTCCAGTTCAAGGTCGGTTTTGGTTTGATCAGTTTCAATTTATTTGGTTCAGTTCAATTCGACTGATTTATTTTTTATTTTTTTTGAAAATTTTCAATTTAAAACTAGAACCACCAGTTTGGAACTGGAACTAAATGTTTCGGTTCCATAGGATGATGAATTAGCCTTAAACCTGTCATTCTCCAGTTCCAGGCTGGTTCGAACCTAGTTCTAAATTTGACTGGTTCTAATTTGGTTTCAAATTGAACAGGCCAGTGGCCTGCCTAGCCTCCTTATATTTAAAAAATACATTTTTTTTTCTATATTATACATTATTTACTTATAAAATATTTTTTTTAAAACTACTGATTGATTATAAGATAATAATTATATCTTTCAATGAAATATAAAATAATTAGAGATAATTACTATTTTCGTCTTCTACTTTACCATGTTATTCTATTTACAACTTAACATTTAAAAATGGAAAAATTACAATCACCCCTTGAGATTTGGTCAAATCCACTAATCCATCCTTGTATTTTCAAAAGTCAACCAATAACCCCCTCACATTTGATTTTATAACTATTTTCCCTTTCTGCTAACTAAATACCCCCTCAAGTTTGATATTTTTATTGTAAACCTGAGGAGGTATTTAGTTAGCGGAAGAGGAAAATAGTTAATAAAATCAAACCTGAGAGGGCATTTAGTTGACTTTTGAAAATTTAAAGATGAACTAGTGAATTAAAACAAACATCAGGAGGGAGATTGTAATTTTCCCTTTAAAAATTACGGATATTCTTTTTTTTTCACTATTACTTTTTTACTATTTTGTTGAATCCTTTATTGAAAATATCGCTGAAATAATTATAAATAACCAAAATAACATTTAATCTAGAAGATGGTTCAATAAAAACTAGGGTGAGAATTTTAAAACAATTAATATATGTTAGATTTTTCTTTGAAGTGGAGTTCTCTCTCTACAAAATTAGATTTTTTCTATTTTATTGGGGTTTTATTTATTCTTTAAAGTTTGTTTCTCATATGTAGTTTTTGTTTTTTATTTTATCTAGAGTGATTCTTATAGCTTAAGAGTTGGAAGTGCTATGACAAAAATTTTCACTTACAAGAGATGAAGATGAGGAAGTGGATTTTGAGACTTTTAGTACTTCTAATTCTAAACATGTAGGTGTTTGGTTGGTCGTCTATTAACTAGAAGGCCTTTCAATTTGAAGGCTATATTTGGTGCATTGATAGGAGCTTAGAGATTGTCCCATGGATTTAAGCTAAAGGAGATTGGCAAAAACATGTTTTCATGTGAATTTGAATTCAAAATAGATAAACTATGTATTTTATTAAAGATTCCCTGGCATTATAACATGAAGCTAACTATGTTTGGTGAACTTGATGATGATGTCTAGCCTTTTAATGCAACTCTAACTCACTGCTTATTTGGATGTGCATTTGCAACCTTTTATTGAATTGACATGATAAAGAATCGATTATTAAGGTTGGGAGTAAAATATAAGAGGTTGTGCAGATAACGCATATGTGGATTATTGGGGAAAATTTGCTAGGGTTAGAGTGCATATAAATGTCATGATGCCATTAAAATGAGGAACTATAGTTTGTAATAATAGAGGAGAACATGTTTGGATTTTTTCTGCTATGAAAAATTGCCTAATTTCTACTACTGGTGTGGTTGTTTTAGACATATTGAAGATGAATGCTATAATAAGCCAGAGGAGATTAATTTTAAATAATGGCCGTGCGGCCCCATGCTACGTGCCTCTCTCAAATGCAGCAGGTTTATGCACAATAGTATTGTTTCTTGGGTGGGACGACATAGAACTTTGCACTTGTTTTCACCTTTTATAGCCTTTATAGGAAAGGTACATCTTTCCCTTTATATGTTAAAGGAGGTAACTACTATAGTTAGTAATCCAGAGTCACCATAACCTACTGATGTGTTGGTTCATTAGACTGGGGTTGTCCAGATTTTTGAAAAAGTATCTAGAGGTTCCACAATAAATGTTGAACATGGAAAGCACTTAGGTGTTCTGCCAGTAACGGTCTTGGAAGCTTCTTCTAATTTTTCTAAGCAGGTTGATTCCAAAAGTGAGTGTGGAATTAAAAATATATTGTAAGTTTGTGGTATGCAGTCTTTGAGACGCTTCAAAAAATTGGGCAGGTCTTTGAAAAGAAAGAGTTAATGACAAAATAGGTGCTCTCAAACACTATTATCGAAAAAAATTTGCATAAGAAATGCAAGGGTACATCTGTTGATGAGGAGGAATGGATGTTGAGGTAGTTGTCAAGAAGGGAAAAGTTGTTAATAATTCTACTTTTATTTTTGTAAACTGCAAGGTGGTGGCTGTTTGGCAGCCCCGCCTAGAGCAATAAAGGTCTTAAGTTGGAATTTTTGAGGGTTCATTAATAAGTTTGCTTTTCTTTTTTAAAAAAATTCCCCATAAGTTATCTTTATTTTAGAGTCTGAACTTTGTTATCTTCTGATTATTATGTTTTCAATGTTGATAGTAATGGTAAACCTGGTAGTTTGTTACTTCTTTAGGAAAAACAAGTTGCTATTTTGATAGTTTCTTATAGTATGCATTCCATTGTTTTTAATGTGTTCGATGATCAAAATAAAAATGTGTGGACAAGTTATGTAGTTTATGGGTGGCTAAAGTAGCATAATAAACATCATACTTGGTCTATGCTTCATTCTTTGTTATAAAATATATAGTTTCCTTGTTTATATTTTAGTGATTATAATGAAGTATTATATAGTTATGAGAAAATTGGAGGCACTATTAAGAGCTCTCATAGTATGGAAATGTTCTTAGAAGTTCTGTAAAATGTTGTGTGCAAGATTTAGGTTATGATAGGAGCATATTTACTTGGGATAATGGCAAGTCAGGATCTGCTAATATTCGTGAATGACTAGATCAATATTTAGGTAATGATTTATTTATTTCTATGTTCCTTAAATATCTTGTTCAACATTTGCCAAGGATTGCAACCGATCATATCCTTATCTTGCTTGACTCTGATGGTTTTTTTTTTTTTATCTATGGGTAGATTAAAGAGAAAGCCATTTCACTTCCAAGCTATATGGTTCAGAGATCTAGAAGGTATTCAAGTTCTGTAATCTTCTTGGAATTGTAATGCTATTTCGCATAGGACTGTTCTAGATAAAATTGCTACTTGTACAAAAGACATTTGTAGTTGGAGTAAAGGCTCTTTTAAGGATATTAATGAGGAGGTTGGTCGTATAATTCAAGCTTTGCAAACAAGCTCCAATAAGAGCTCATAGCTAACTCATAATTTTTATATATTAATGATTTAACTTTAGATATATATAACATATAAATTTTTGTTCATAATAGACATAAAAAATATTTAAAAAATATATTGTTGCGATTTTTTTATGATAACTTATTTAGTAAATAATTTATTTTAAAATTTTTTGAATAATTTTAATTTATAGTTTGTATTTTTGAAAATTTTTAGTTTGTTTAGACTCGTTTAAGTGTCGTGAACACCAATCATAATAGGTTCAATTCAAACATGGCTCAATTATAAACGAACTAAATTTGAAAGTTAACCAAAATTCAGCTCGGATAAACTCAGTTTGACTTATTTACACTCCTATCGATGGTGATAACCTAAGCTTCCTTTGTCATATTTTGAATTCCCTAATTTTTAAACTTTTGTCCATTGATATTAAAATAATGTGTGCATAAAAGTGAAGTGTGAACTAATTATAGTATAACATGAAAAAATAGTAGAATTTTTTTTTTGGATTTCTTTGTGTTTGTACCAAAAATTAAAACCCATGGATTCTATAGCCTAAGACCTAAATACAAATATTTAATTAATTAATTGTAGAGTTATAGCAGAGATATAAGTTGAGCTAGAGTTGGGAATGTGGCTAAGAACGTGGTTTATTAGAAGTGAAGTAGTTAGCAGGAAAGAAGACTATGGATAAAAGGAGTTTTCTACAGCAAATGGAGGACACAACCAATCATTCAACAACTCTACACAAGACAATAACAGATAGAACTTCAACAACAAATAACAATCTTTAAGCTTTTCTCTTTTGATTTTAATTCTAATTTTAGTGTTTGTTTTTTACTTTGTTCAATCAAACTATTATTGAAAATCAATTCTTTGTTCATGGGCAATGAAGTATCTAGTTTTCAATTTTTTGTTTAAACTTTCTAGTATTTTAACCCCATTTTATTTCTAAGTATTTTCAACATTAAACTTAGCTTTCTTAATCACAACTAGTTTAGGAACTTGTAAAATTAGGTCCCTTAGTTTACATTTAATCATTTGATAAAAGTTAGAGATCCTTGGTTGGTGAACCTCACATACCTGGCACACTTAAGAGTCATTGCAAAGGGCCAAAGGCAAATAAAAATTTGCATGCTAAGTGAGACATTGCTGAAATGCCAAGAATTAGAAGTTTTATTGAGAAAGACAATACTGGATCTCAGGATCATGAGGAGGAACCTACAACAGTAGGGCTAGAAGGTTTTGTTCCCTACATAGTGGGGAAATTTGAGAAATAAATTCAAGACCAAGTAACAGAGAATACTCAAGTTCTAATAGGTCATGTTGCTGGAACAACAGTTAATGCAGATAGCAAAAATGCTTTCAAGAAGATTTGTGCAAGTTTCTTTTAGGAACATAGTGAGTTAAAAATAAAGTTCTTAGGTTCTCTAATGAAAACTGTAGAGGAGAATCATAAAGTACTTTCTCAAAAGCTTGATCATCATCTTCAACAGAATACTAGCGTAGTCCAACAAAGTTCTAAGAGTGCAAGTACTTTGGCTCCCTAAAAGGCTAACAAACAGCCTGAGGAACTCGAGAGGCAATCCTCTGAATCATCATCACAGGACACTACTGACTCTCATCGTGCAGTTCAGATCAATCTAGAGGAGAAAGAAAAATATACACCTCTAAACAAAAGAGAGGAAGTATCCATAACCCCAAAAAATATTCAAAATCGCCGTCCTAATAATAGGTCAACACCCCCTCTTTCACATCATCATCTTTATGCTAATACTAACCTAATTGTGCAACCTAACTTATATGACTATAATGGTACTGTGCAGGGAGATTTTAAGGGCATGCCACTTGGGGGAGCTAGAGGAATCCAACAATTCCCTCAACCATATGTTCCTAGGAATCAAGCCCTAATTGATGTTGATGCTGTCAGGGAGGTAGTATAAGAACTGTATGGCCTAGGTCTCAGACAAATAGGTCATCCTGAATTTCACAAACCTTATCCTAATGTCATAGATAGAGTTATATCCCAGGGGGTACAGAGTTACTGAGTTCACCTTGTTCTTTAGAGAGGAAGGACAATATACTTTAGAGCATGTTGCCAAATTCACTATACAGTGCAGTGAATTAACAAATTATGAAAATTTTTATAAATTTAAATTAAGATTGTTCCCTAATTCACTGACTGGTTCTGTTTTTACTTGGTATGCAACATTGTTAAGGAACTCTATGTTTACATAACAGGCAATGAAGAGAGCCTTCCATACATAATTTTTCAGAATGGAACTTGAGGTTTGTGTAGTGAAAGTTTCAAGGATCACCCCGAGATCTAGGGAGAATGCAGAATCGTTTATTGCATGGTTTAAGAAGATGAGTAACCGTTGTAATATCTTCCTGCTAAAGACTATATACGTGAAGATGGCCTAGAGAGGGTTAGACATAGAGTTACGAAAGAAGTTCAAGGGAATGGAGTTTAGAGACTTTTATGAATTGTCAGCAAAAGTGGTAGAATATGAGGAGCTTCTTCATGAGGAGAACCAAGGGAGGAAAGCCACCATTGGGTTAGTATTAGCATAAAGATGATGATGTGAAAGAGGGGGTATTGGCCTGCTACCAGGGCCAATCATTCAACTAATAGTTGTCGGCATTTCAAGAATGTGCTAGAGGATATAATTAATAAGGGAGTCTTAAAATTCCCTTAGAAAAAGGAAGCTATGCTAGTGGATGAAGATCATTTCCTTCCAGTGGCCATTGTGAACATAACTTCCTTCGATTTGCACACACTTATTAACTGAAGAAGAAGATCCATGAGGAAATGAAGGAGAGATCAAAGCCACCTAAAGGAGCTAAAAAAGACTAAAGCAGCTCTAAAGAAAGAACTTCAGGGTAGAGCCTTAAGATTTGCGATTCCCCCAAGGGTGGCACTAGTGAATCAATAGCATAGAATCCTATTATCGAGTTACTTGATTATTGAATACACATAGGAAGACTTAATGGTAGTTGCGGTAACCATTTTTAAAGCCCATGTGCAACCATTGTATGATAGACTGGAGTCAAAAGATTTGGAGGTTAATGGAGCAGAGTTGGTCTTTGAAGAAGATCCAAATGAATATGAAGATCAGGAGGAGATACAAATGGAGGATCTAAAGGAAGTTCAACCAAAATTTGAGGATACAACAGATCCTTTGGAAAAAGTGAAAGAGAAGAGATTTAATGAAGGAAATCTAAAGATTCCTAGGGATTTGAAAAGAACACCTACTGGTTATCAAGTGTAGATGGAGAATTATAAAGAAGGAACATCAAAAGGCATCTTTCTCATTATGTGGGAAATGATGAAAAAGTGCAAACTATAGGGTAAGGTCGTCACCACGACCATTTAGGGAGAACTCCCACTTTAGTAAGTGATATAGAGCTGAACTGCGGTTACTTTAGTGAGTTTTCCTATAAATAGGCCTTAAAGCCTATTTTATTGTACATATTTTTCTAAGTTTCTAAGTTTTAATAAAATAAAGTAGGCCTACTGGCCACCTTTGTTTGTATGTTGATTGTTGTTTATTTCTAGCGAATCTCTAATCAACGCTTGGGAAATGAAGGAGCATCAAAGGAAATCTAAAGAAAACTAAAAAGTCTTGAACTGTGCCAAGAGAATTGTGTCATTGACGCCTATAACAAAAATAAGTCTTATATTTTGTATAAACAAGGATCTCTTCAAGGATTTGCTTCATAGCCAAGAATCTCTATAAGACTTTCATCAAGGAGCAATACTATTATACATATAAATAGACTTTTACAATCCATTTATATGCAAGGGGCAAATGTTTGTACCAAAAATTAAAACTAATGGATTTTATAGCCTAAGACCCAAATACAATTAATTAATTGTACAGTTATAGAAAAAGTAGAAATTGAGAAGGAGTTGGGAATATGGAAAAGGAGTGGTTAATTAGCAGGAAAGAAGGCAATGTATAAAAGGAGTTTCCTACGACAAATGTGAGACTCATCATCAACAACACAGACAATTTCTACAAAAAAAAAAAAAATACAGAACTTCAACAACAACAATAGTTTTTAAGCTTTTCTTTTTCGTTTTAATTTTCATTTGAATATTTTTGTTCTTGTTCTTGTTCAGACAAATTCTAATTTAAGAATTAATTTCTTGTTTTTTTCAAGAGTCTCTGCGTTTCTTTTTTCTGCTTTCATGAAAAGGGCCAGAGCCAAAATTGTATGTGGAAATGAATCATCATATATATATATATATATATATATATATATATATATATATATATATATATATATATTACTTGATCTTTCTACACTTAATATTTCTATTGTTATGATAAATTATATTATTATTGGTAACGTGAGAAGGTATAATTACTATCTAGCTAATTTTAGCTTTATATTCAACAACAATTAAAAGGAAAATAAAGGCTAGTTTAATTGTATTGATTTTTATTTTATATTTTTTGTTCATATCTTGACATGTATGAAAGATTTTAATCATTTGTTTGTTTGTTCATATATATATATATATATATATATATATATATGAAGAGGGAGGGGGATAGCTAAAAATACTAATTAGTTTTTGCTTATTGTCATATAAAAATTGGAAAATTTAGTCATTTGATAATAAAAAATAAAATTAATTAATTAAGATATAATTCTAATTTAATGTAAAATATGTTTTCTATTTTTATTAGACTAGCTTGATTTAACATAATTATAATTAATATAAAATATGTTTCCTATTCTAATTAAGTTAATCTTGATTTTATCTCCAATAAAAATTAAATTAATTAAAATATATTTCTAATGTTTGCTACTTTATTTAGGTTAGCTTTTGTTTATCCCTAGTAAAATTAAATGAATTAAAAATTTAGATGTAATTTGGTTCAAAAATATCTTTTTTTTTTATTATTTTGATTATATTTGCTTCTGTTTTAACGTTAAAAAAATTGAAAAAATGATATATATAGAAAATCTATTAAAATTATAATAAATTATAAATATATTAAATTTATAATATTGAATATCCATGCAAACAAAATAGTACTTGTATTATTTTTAAAAATTTTACCAAAACTTAATAAGAAAATGACTAATTTTAAATTAACTAAAATTTATTTGTCTAATAATTAATTATAGCCATAAATTTTTCTAAAGTTAGTTCATAGATTTTTTTTTTTGTTATATAAACAAAATAGAAATTTTTTGACTTTCAAATATTCTGTTAAATTTTAATAAGAATTAAAATTAACATAACTAATATTCATTATTAATTGATAACTAAAAAATAGTTTTTTAAAAAAGGTGGATATAATTTTTTTAGAGTAAAGATTAAAATATTAATATTAAAAATGTTGAAAAATATGGTGTAATTGCCCAAAGAAAAATAGTATTTTTTGATGGTGATAAATTAATACAAATAAACATTAAAAACTAAATAGATTAATTTTTTAATAGAAAATTTTTAATATTTTTATATGTTATTTTTAAAAATAATAAAATTTATTATTAGAAATAAAATTTTAACCAAAAAGTTTGTTAAATATTCGATAATATAATTTATATTTCTTTTTAAATTATATTTAAGAAGTAAATAAATAAAATTAAAATTAACAATATTTAAAAAATTAATTAAAAATATTAACATAAAAATGTTGAAATAATTTTGTATAATTATTTAAGTAAATATTTATTAAGACTGTAATAAATTATTATATTATAACTTTATGAAGTTTGTATAATTAGATTATTATATAAATACAAATATTAAAAAAGTGTTGCATAATTGTATAGAATTATTTTTAAAGCAAAAAAATATTAAAAAATGATAAGTTACTTAAGTAGAAAGTTTATTAAAATTATAATGATATAAAAGTCTACTAAATTTATAATATTGAATAGTTATATAAATAAAATAGTACTTATATTATTTTTAGGATTTTTACTAAAATTTAATAAGAAAATAATTAACTTTAAATTAACTAAATTTTCTTTATTTAATAATTAAATATAGACATAAATTTTTCTAAAAATTATTTCATTGAATTTTTGTTATATAAACAGAATAGGAATATGATTTTCATATATTATATTAAATGTTAATAAAAAATTAAAATTAAAATAACTAATATTCATTATCTAATTATTAACTAAAATTATTTTTCCTTAAAAATGGTGGATAGAATGTTTTTGGAGTAAAAATAATATTAACATTAAAAACTGTTGAAAAATATGAAGTGTAATTGCT
>CATIWK010361994.1:0-10677 GCA_949634005.1 Mallotus japonicus
AATAGTTTAATCTCTCTATTTAAATACCATAAAACAATTTAATCCCTCAAATTTTAAATTATTTTAAATTTAAAATTTCAATATCAATTAACTTTTTAGCACTTACATATACATCATTTAATATATTAAATAAAAAATTAAATAAAATTTTTTTATCAATTTTATTTTATATTAACTTTTTTTGGCACTTAGTCTAATTAATTTTCATTTCAATAACTTTAAAAATTACAATTGTTGAAATCAAATACTAAAAATTTGAATAATTTGATTTTTAAAATGAAATCAATAAAATTAATAAATTCATTAAAATTATGACATGATTTTTAACAAAAAATAGCTACTCTTAAAAATGTAAAATTTAAAATTTAAAAAATTTAAAACTAAAAATTAAAAATTAAAATTTTTAATTTTATTAAAATAGAGGATTAAACTGTATGTTTTTGTGAAATAGATGGACTAAACTATATGTTTTTATAAAATAGAGGGACCTAAATATTTTTTTAATATAAGATATTCACCAGAACCTTATTAGAAGGACTTAAGTATTGACGGAATGAAAACTAAAGGATAAAAAAATATTTGAATTTCAAATAGTAGGGACGAAAGTGTAAATTAGATCTAATCTCAGAGGAAAAATGTAATTTGCTCATTTTTTAAGTAATAGCATATAATTGTTAGTTTTTAGGCCTATACCCTAAATATTACCTCCTCTCGATCTCATCCAAATTTAATGTTCGCCCCCTTCAGACTTAAAATTTTATCTTTATTTTATTATAATTATGACCCCACACTTTTAATTCTAATTTCAACAAGCATATCATTATCAACTCGCAAACTACTAGAAAAAGGCTTTTTAACGAAGGACAAATTTATCAACTCACAATATTTTTAACGATGTACAGTTAATTAATATGTAACTCATAATTTATTGATCTTCCTCACGATTAATCCTAAACCTTTCTCAAAAAAAAAAAAAAAAACCAGTCAAATTACTTTTAGTATTCAAATTGCAGCAAAGTGAAAATTTGGGTATCACCAACTATATTTAACCCCCCAGAATATATTGATACTTATGTTCTTATATTTTGCTTCTTCTATGGATCTATAATGTTTTGGATTTCTTGAATTTGTATTTAAAATAACAAATATGCAGTTTTAATTTCGAAGAATATATTCATAAATATTTCTTTTTATATAAGTTCATGTTTTGCACATAAAAATGTACAATTATGTATAAATTATGCAATTGATTTTTTTTTTTTGAGGATAATTATGCGATTGACTTAGTTCACATATTTGTTTGTTTGTTTATTTGTTTTTTTCTAATTAGTAGAAAGTTCAAACAAAAATTACATAACAGAATCAGCTCTTGATACTTTAAAATATTAGAATATATAATTATAACAAAGTAATATTGATAACGAAGTACAAGTGATCAAAACCACACACTATATCAAACCCCCTGAGCCCACTATATGTATCAGATGAGATGAGAAATTAAGTTTTGGACTCCTATGATACGATACCCTTTTATTCAGTAGTTATTATCTTAATAAGTTTAATTATGCAACAAGTTTCATTTTCTTGTGATGGAAATGGCTAAAATCAAGAAAACACCATTCCCCTTTTCTATGTAATCAGCCATCTTCAAGGATAACCTGTGGATTAAATCATCAATATTAATGCTATCCCCAAAATGAGCTACGAGCATGGATTCTGTAGCAGCTCTCAGGTATCTTGCTACATATTTTCCTCTTTCCCATCTATTAAATATCAAATTCTTGTTACCATCATCAATGTTTGCATCCCAACTCATTTCCAATTCTTCTATTCTTCTAATGATGAATGAACCTTCCCTTTCTATCAAACGCGCAACTTCTTTTGCTGATGGAGTATAAACTGGAATGTTGAACATGTCCGCCATTGATTCTTCAATCAGTCCCTGCATCAATTAAGAATATATAATGTTTTTTATTCTTTTTTTGAAAATATGTTTTTTATTCTTTAAAAACAAGAATAGACAAAAGCCATAATTTTATTTTTCCAGGAATTAAATTGAAATTAAAGGATTGATGTAGGAGAAAATATACAAAAACCAAATGGATCGATGTAAAATTAAAATCTTCATCCATCCAAAAGTAACTATTGTGTCTTATGGTGCAGGGACTTTTCAACTAATAGGTGCTTTCATATTTTGAAAAAATTTCAGATCATTGGAAATATTTTGGGTCTACTTTTGTAAATTTAAAAAATTTAAAAAATACTTTCCCGACTTAAAACCATGTTACTTCAATTTTTTAAATAAAAAAGAAAATAAATTAAAAAAGTACTACATATTTTTCTTAGCTAAACAAATAATTTATAATTATACTACTTAACTAATTGATAGTAATGAATTATTTTTTTAATATTTATATTTATATTTTAATATATATTTACGTACCTTTTTTTAATATTTATGGGTTTTTCCATTATTTTGTTACTTATAATTTTTTTTTAAAAAGTCGTTTGACCATATTTATAATTCTACATTTTTTTTTCAATTTCACGTTTCTGTTAATAGAAAATAAAGAAAATTAATTACTAGATTTAACAAACAATAGTAGAAACATTTTTTTTTTATTGAAGGGAAATGATCAATTCTTGCTATAACTAAAACTGCTAATTTGCTTTAAAAAAAAACTGCTAATTTCTTTTTCTAATAAAATTCCATAATTGACATATCTAGCTCAATTGGAAATATAGAAAATGCTGAACATACTGCCTAAACAAATAGAAATAAATGTGTACCTCTTTAACCATGTCCATCAAGGAAACACCAAGCAAGTGCAAAACTTCGCAACCATATTTGTAATTAGGATTAGCATCACTTTTACCTAGAGAAGTTAAGGCCATTCTTCCTCCAGATGCCATCTCTTCTGAACGTGACATTAAAAAGGTAGTGAAATCTTTTTCAAATTGATTGAAATATGCTTGATGCACGCTTGGTGGGCTTGTTTCATCGATGCAAATGTTGCCTTTGTTCAATGGAATCCCAGTATCAGTGACAAGCCTTTCAGGTACCTGATTTAAATTCACCAAAAGTTTTAATCAGCATCTGCATGCTTACGGTTTTAATATTTATCATTATGTTTCTTGCAAAACACAAAGAGACCTGAGAGCACCAATGGAGGCTAAAAGAAGAGTGAACAAAATGCAAGGAATGAGGTGGAAAGAGCCTTCCATAGAAACTTCCTGGAGTTGCAGATACAAAACAAGGCCCAAATGTATTACCCTTTTCTTTGTTTAGTTTCTGATAAAAATCAGGTAACAGTGACCTGAAAATGGTGTTGAAATCATTCCATGGATGATCATTCAGGAAAACCTGCAACATGGGTGCATCTTTTTTCAACTTTCTACAAGTCGAGTCTAATGTTTCTATTACTTCCCACAATGGTATCAATGCAGTAGGGCCTGAAGAGCATCCCATGTCTACTATTTTCAGACACTTTGGCAATTCTGCTTGACACAGTTCTGCTATGCTCTCTTCTAACACAAATTTGGCTTTCAAAATCCCTTCCTTCTGCACACAATAACAACATAACAACATAAAGGTTTCTTATAAAATAATATAAAGAAATTTGATTACTAAAATAAAGATTAAGGACTTGTTTTACAGATAACAAAAGACCTGTATTAATGAGTTTCTGTAGTAGCTATTTTCCCCATGTCCTCCATTCATGGGAAGAACTTCCATGTGTACTGATGTCTTTCATGGTTTTTTTTGTTATGCAAAACTCTTAATTTATAAGCTCAAGGGGAGGCTATTTGTGGCCCTAGACAAACTTTCTTTTTAGTTGAATTATTTTTACATTTTGTTTTCATATTTTTCAATTTATATATTATATTTTATTGTAAATAATTTAATTTAAAAATAATTAATTAAAATTTGTGATATTATTCATTAAAATAAAGATAATTAAAAATATAAAAATTGTATCATCTAATTTATATTCTCTTAACTATTATAGTGATAAAATGTTATATTATTTTATGTATAGAAATAATTAAAATATAAATATTACTATATATTCAATTATTTTTAATCTAAATTCTTCACAATCTTCAAAAGAATATAAATTATTACATGAATAAAAATATAAATTACTGAATTTTAAAAAATGATTTACCGAAGAAAAATAATTTATTGTATGAATAAGAATATAATTAAAATATATTACTTGTTTGTTGTTATTACCTTTTTAATTAAAATCATAATTTTTAATATGTTGAGTTTTAAAATAATTAGCAACAAATATAAAATATGTTAAAATAAAAAATACAAAAGAAAGAAAGTAAAAAAAAAATTGTTAAATTTCATTTATATATAAATTTTGTGTTAGATAAATATAAAAAGTTATTATTATTAAAATTAAAGTTATTTTTCAAAACATATAATTGATAACATTTATTAACATAAATCAAGATGACATAATATTATGAAATTATTATTAATAAAATAATTAATAAATAATATTCAATATAAAATAGTTAAAATTTAATATTTTTAAAATAAAATTTGTTTAATACATTAAGTAAAACATTGGCCTCAAATTGAGATCAAAAAACTAATTGGGGCCTCCCTAGATTTTGGAGCCCTTAATAGCCTATGCCTTGAGCAGCCACTGACAACAGCCTCTCCAGCGGCCAAGTATGGAATAATATTGAAATATTTTAAGAACTTTAAAATATTATTTTTGAAACTTAATTTTACACTTTTTCCTTCTTCATCATCTCTATCATGAAATTCCCCTTCATTCCAACTGGATTTTTGTGGATTTTATCGCATGGATGTTCAAACCATTAATTTACACGTTCATTCTCTCAATTTATAGTGTCAATAAACACTATTTTTGTTTATTTATTTATTTTTGTGTAATATGTATGGTCATTTTAGATTTTTATTATATTTCCAAAATACATTTCAACTTTATCATCTCTACAATACTTATTTTAGAATTTTGTTGTTTTTTTTTTACTATCTAATACCCACTACTACATAACATAATTATAACAAGATAAATTGTATTGCAGAGAATGCCACTTTTTAGATTTTATCCATTTTTTAAATGTGTACATGATGTATAATAAAAAAATTCACATATTTTAACATTTACATTGTGTTTGCATGATCATTTGAAATTTTATAATTGATATATTAAAAATTTAAATACGATAATTACAAACTAATATATAATTAGATATTATATTTAGCTTAAATGAAAAGTTGATATAAATTTAAATAGCCAAATCCCTTGCATTTAACTATATGTCTTAGTTGCCATGCTAGTTTTTATTTTATTAACCTAGTTTGTTAAAGTGATAGGTAATTTAAATTCTTTTAAATAAAATATTAAATTATTTATATGAAGAAATAAAAGAAAATTTTTTATTTATCTTATAAAATTGATTCAATTTCATTTAGATTAATAGAAACTACTGAAAATAATTATACCAAAAAAATTATAGTTTTAGATTAGATTTTGAACTAATACCCCTTCTCAACTTCAACAATTTTTTTTATTATGCAAAATATTTCTAAAAAAATGCCAAAAGTTTAGCTAATTCACTAATCAATATAAAAAAAAATTAAAAAGAAGCATAATAATATAAAAAATTCATTAGTTTCTTCATTGTTAAAGAAGATTTTTCAAATTCATTTCACAATTAAAAAAAATAAAAAATGAGCTTTTTTTTTTTTTTTTGGTCAGTAGCTATTTTCCTTTTGTGGCTACAAATAAAACAGCTTAAAACTGACAAGACAACTTTTATGAGTTCACTATATTTCATATTTCATGGGGTAGACTGCAAATCCTTGGCAGGGCCAGCCTAATGGGCCGACCTATATTTCATGGGGTACACTGCAAATCCTTGGCAGGGCCAACATAGTGGTTAAGATTTGTTTTAGTCATACATGGCAGCTTGTGAATGGGCCAACAAAGATAAGGCATCAGCACTAACTAGATTTCTTGGTGCTGTTTTGGTGGGCTTTCAGTCTCTATGTATAATTGCAGTAAATGCCTATTAGGCTTTTTGTTTTATCAATGAAAAAAAATTGTAAAATGTAGAAGTGTGAAGAAAATGTTAATAAGCTGAGCTACTCTTGCCGTAAAACTTATCATCTCTCTCGTCATTTTCTTTTTCTTCTTCATCAATTTTTGTGCTTTTTTTGCCAGATTTTTTTTTATGAAAAGACCCGTTATTTCACCTCCAAACTTTGACAATTTATTTTAGGAGAAAGTACAGAAAAATATCCTATAATATAGCACTTTTAGCGAAGAAGTCTGCAATTTTCTTTTGTAATTAGCAGTTCCAAGATAAATTATATAACATAGTTAAGTAATTCAATGTGAAAGATGATGTGGCATGATCTACCATATATGATTACTTAATGGTGTTACTGACTTGTTATTAAAGTGATAATGACAATATTGCACAAATCACTTAAGTGCAAAAAAAAAAAATTATAAAGTATTTTTCTACACTTTTTTCTTATGAATTTGGCTATCTTTAAAAAATTATTTAAAAATTTACTAAAAATAGAAAAATTTAGCATATACAGTCTGGTTTAATGCTAGTGGCCATGAAACCTACGAGAAAGAAAAAGAAAATGTAGAAAGGAGTTGGAAAAATTACATATTGCAAGGGTGAATTACATTTTCCCATGAAATTTGACCTAATTTGTACTTTTCCCTCTCTTGTTTGAAAATCTAATTTTTTATACCTCAATTTTCATTTCGTCAGCACTTTAGTCCTTCCAATAGGATTATAGTGAAACTCTTACATTAAAAGAAGGGAAAAGTACGGAAAACCACTATGTGGTTTCACAGTTTTAGACTTTTAAGTACGTGATTTTTTTTGTGACACTTTTAAGTACGTATTTTAATCGTTACACACTTTTCAGTATATGCGTCTAACACCATTAACTTCGTCCTATGTGGCGCCTACGTGTCAGCGCCACATAGAGTCCACGTCAGCGCCACATAGAGTCCACGTCAGCGCCACATAATGTCCACGTCAGCGCCACATAAGATGAAGTTAACGATATTAGACGCATATACTGAAAAGTGTGTAACGGCTAAAACACGTACTTAAAAGTGTCACAAAAAAACCACGTACTTAAAAGTTTAAAACCGTGAAACCATATGGTGGTTTTTCATACTTTCCCCTTAAAAGAACACTTAGATCCATGTACTTTATAAAGATAATATAGTTTAATCTCTCTAATTAAATACCATAAAACAATTTAATCCCTCAAATTTTAAATTATTTTAAATTTAAAATTTCAATATCAATTAACTTTTTAGCACTTATATATACATCTATTAATATATTAAATAAAAAATTAAATAAATTTTTTTATCAATTTTATTTTATATTAACTTTTTTTGCAATTAGTCTAATTAATTTTCATTTCAATAACTTTAAAAATTACAATTGTTGAAATCAAATGCTAAAAATTTGAATAATTTGATTTTTAAAATGAAATCAATAAAATTAATAAATTCATTAAAATTATGACATGATTTTTAACTAAAAATAGCTACTCTTAAAACTATAAAATTTAAAATTTAAAAAATTTAAAACTAAAAATTAAAATTTTTAATTTTATTAAAATAGAGGATTAAACTGTATGTTTTTGTGAAATAGATGGACTAAACTATATGTTTTTATAAAATAGAGGGATCTAAATATTTTTTTAATAGAAGATAATCATCAGAACCTTATTAGAAGGACTTAAGTATTGACGGAATGAAAACTGAAGGATAAAAAAATATTTGAATTTCAAATATTAGGGATGAAAGTGTAAATTAGATCTAATCTCAGAGGAAAAATGTAATTTGCTCATTTTTTAAGTAATAGCAGATAATTGTTAGTTTTTAGGCCTATACCCTAAATATTACCTCCTCTCGATCTCATCCAAATTTAATGTTTGCCCCCTTCAAACTTAAAATTTTATCTTTATTTAAGTCCGTCATGTCTTCTGATATCTCTTGATATTTTCACTGTTCATCTGTCTTTCTCTTTTCTCTTACTGATTTTGGATGGCTTTTTTGGCCATTTTGGCCAAAAAAAGCCATCCAAATACTAGATCTTTTAGTTTATATATTATTGTTATCAATCTTTTAACTTTTGATTTGCTTTTGTTTTGCTCCCTTGTCTATCAAATGTTCTTGTGTAGCCACCATAGAGGAGCAATTTTGGTGGCCCTAACCAAGAATGTCTCACCATCTGCAACAAGTCTCAGTCAAGGATCTACTTCAAAGCTGTTGTGGATGGAGATCTTGCAAATTCTAGGTCGTATCCAAGCTTCCACACATCTTCTTCCATGGTTTTTACTATTTGCTTGTATGTTCTCCAACTATAACGATTTTCTCAGATCCGTTGTTGGACAAATGAGTTCTCAGCAACTCATACTTGAACAATTCTCATTTTCTTCACAGCCGTGGCTGATGATTAAGCTCTATTTTAGTGAAACTAAGGTTTCTTCGTTGCCTGCGAAACTTCCAATGAAGAAGATGTATTTGGTAATGGGCTACAATGGGCTACTATATGTTGTTGCTGGGCTAGTTTGGGCCTTTATTGTACTTTCATAATCTTATCTAATGAAGTTTAATTGTTGTTCGAAAACAAAAATTTATCTTTATTTTATTATAATTATGGCCCCACACTTTTAATTCTAACTTCGACAAGCATATCATTATCAACTCACAAACTACTAAAAAAAAGGCTTTTTAACGAAGGACAAATTTATCAACTAATAATATTTTTAACGATGTACAGTTAATTAATATGTAACTCATAATTTATTGATCTTCCTCACAATTAATCCTAATCCTTTCTCATTAAAAAAAAAAAAAAGAAGAAGAACCAGTCAAATTATTTTAGTATTCAAATTGCAGCAAAGTGAAAATTTGGGTATCACCAACTATATTTAACCCCCCAGAATATATAGATACTTATGTTCTTCTATTTTGCTTCTTCCATGGATCTATAATGTTTTGGATTTCTTGAATTTGTATTTAAAATAACAAATATGCATTTTTAATTTTGAAGAATATATTCATAAATATTTCTTTTTATATAAGTTCCTGTTTTGCACATAAAAATGTACAATTACGTATAAATTATGCAATTGATTTTTTTTTTCTGAGGATAATTATGCAATTGACTTAGTTTCATTTTCTTGTGATGGAAATGGCTAAAATCAAGGAAACACCATTCCCCTTTTCTAAGTAATCAGCCATCTTCAAGGATAACCTCTAGATTAAATCATCATTATTAATACTATCCCCAAAATGAGCTACGAGCATGGATTCTGCTATAGCTCTCAGATATCTTGCTACATATTTTCCTCTTTCCCATCTATCAAATATCAAATTCTTGTTACCATCATTAATGTTTGCATCCCAACTCATTTCCAATTCTTCTATTCTTCTAATGATGAATGAACCTTCCCTTTGCGCAACTTCTTTTGCTGAAGGAGTATACCATGGAATGTTGAACATGTCCACCATTGATTCTTCAATCAGTCCCTGCATCAAATTAATATATCAACAAGTTTAAGAATAAATTATTCTTTGGATTCTTTAAAAACAATAATATTCAAAAGTCACAATTTTATTTTTCTAGGAATTAAACTGAAATTTTTTTTTTTTAATGAAGGGAAATAATCAATTCTTGTTATAACTAAAACTGCTAATTTCTTTTTCTAGTAAAATTCCATAATTGACATATCTAGCTCAATTTGAAATATAGAAAATGCTGAACATGCTGCCTAAACAAATAGAAATAAATGTGTACCTCTTTAACCATGTCCATCAAAGAAACACTAAGCAAGTGGAAAAGTTCGCAACCATATTTGTAATTAGGATTAGGATCACTTTTACCCGGAAAAGTTAAGGCCATCCTTCCTCCAGATACCATCTCTTCTGAACGTGACATTAAAAAGGTAGTGAAATAGTTTTCAAATTGATTAAAATATGCTTGATGGACGCTTGGTGGGCTTGTTTTATCGATGCAAATGTTGCCTTTGTTCAATGGAATCCCAGTTTCAGCGACAAGCCCTTCAGGTACCTGATCTAAATTTGCGAAAAGTTTTAATTAGCATCTGCATGCTTACGGTTTTAATATTTATCATTATGTTTCTTGCAAAACACAAAGGGACCTGAGAGCACCAATGGAGGCTAAAAGAAGAGTGAACAAAATGCAAGGAATGAGGTGGAAAGAGCCTTCCATAGAAACTTCCTGGAGTTGCAGATACAAAACAAGGCCCAAATTTATTACCCTTTTCTTTGTTTAGTTTCTGATGAAAATCAGGTAACAGTGACCTGAAAAGGGTGTTGAAATCATTCCCTGAAAGATCATTCAGGAAAACCTCCAACATGGGTGCATCTTTTTTCAACTCTTTACAAGTCGAGTCTAATGTTTCTATTACTTCCCACAATGGTATAAGTGCAGTAGGCCCTGAAGAGCATCCAATGTCTACTATTTTCAGACACTCTGGCAATTCTGCTTGACACAGTTCTGCTATGCTCTCTTCTAACACAAATTTGGCTTTCAAAATCCCTTCCTTCTGCACACAATAACAACATAACAACATAAAGGTTTCTTATAAAATAATATAAAGAAATTTGA
>CATIWK010362122.1:0-12404 GCA_949634005.1 Mallotus japonicus
TTGACTTTAACATTTGTCTAAAATTTTATTAATAAACTTCCTAATATGTACTAATTTACTACATCTATGACAAGGACTGGTGCTTGCATCTGCCTCTATGCTTCCCATTGAAGACCATCGTTTCTGTTGGAGGCATCTACACCAAAATTTTAAAAAGCTTTTGAACAATAAAGAACTTAAAGACATAATGTGGAATGCAGCAAAGGCAACCACTGCAACTGAATTTCAGAAGAAAATGCAGAAAATGAAAGAGAAAGAAGAAAATGTTTTTAAGTGGTTAATGAATGTGGATCCATTTCACTAGTGCACACATGCTTTCAGTACAAGGCCAAATATGACAAGTTATTGAACAACATCTCCGAGTCTTTTAACTCAGCAATTCGAGATTGTAGAGAGAAGCCAATTTTAACTCTCCTTGAAGAAGTGGTCACTTATAACATGCATTTGATTCAAAGGAATAGAGACTTGATGTTGAGATATCATGGGCCTATCACACCTAAAGCTCAGGCCATACTTGAGAAAGAGAAATTGCAGTCTAGAGTTTGGATTCCTCATTAGAATGGTGAAATGAAGTTCAAGGTCCAAAGAGGGAATGAGAGAGCTATGTAGTGGACTTGGATGCAAAGACCTATACATGTTACAAGTGGGATGCCAATGGGATTCCTTGTGCACATGGTGTCTCAGCCATTTTTTATTTAAAGAAAAAGCCTGAAGAATTTGTCCACCCTTACTTTCACAGAAGCACTTATTTGAAGACTTACTCGTTTCTCATAAATCCCATTAATGGGTGTTGCCACTCCATTTGATCCACCATTGCCTCCAAAGGAGAGAAGACAACCTGGCAAGCCAAAAATGAAGAGAATAAGAGAACCAGAAGAGCCCATCAACCCATACAAGCTTCCAAGGACTGGATTGGTAATGAGATGCAAAAAATGTGGTCATGCTGGACACAACACCAGGACATGTACACCCAAGTGCTAAAAGATATAGAGAAGTCATCTACATTGACTTCTACCTCCAGCAAGAAAGTAAATGATGGAAGCGAGGCATCGACAAATTGTTAAAACAGATGAAGATGAAGAAACTTTTTTTTTTTTACTGTTTATGGATATACTTTGGTCATGTAACTATTTTGCTAATGCAATTATGCTCGAACTATTGAGCTTTTTGGGTTGAACAATATGGTTTTGAAAGTGTAAAGTTGGTTAAAATGTTAGACCTAAACTCTCTGTAGATGGCATGGTTTAGCGTGCGTCCAAGTTTATTGCACCCGCGACACTGTTTGAGCTCAAGGCTTGAGGGAACACACTATTGTATCACAAAGACATAGCGTGGAGATGAGGAGTCACCACCCAAGGTAATAATTAAGATATATCGATGGTGGTGATAACTCGATTCCCTAAAAGAAAGCTAGCACCACAACCAGGAAGATTCTGGATACGGAATACCAACTTCTTTTAGTCTCATGTTCTTTTAGAATTGCTTTATGAATTACTATCTTATCCTCTATTTACATGCAATTTCATATAAACCCTTATTTCAATAAATAACTCCAAGGCAAACTAGTCATGAAAAAGCAAATAAACAATGCATTCATTTAAGCTTATAATCTCCTAAGTTAGTCTAACCTACATTGATTTTAATTAGAAGGGCTAAATCTACATATTTTAATTTACAAGTGAGCCTAAAAGCTAATGGGCCTAATTCCTATTCAATTTTAAATTAAATGAGCCTAAGTGTATTTATTTTAATTCTAAAAAAAGAGCCTAAATCTACAAATTATGGAAAGACTTAAATTAGTGTGCCTAATTCTACATCTTTTAAATCTAAGTGGGCCTATGTCTAAATTAGCTAGGTGGGCCTAAGTTATTTCTAACCTAAAGTCTAATAAATTATGGGTCTAAAATCAATTTTAATTAACCCTAAAATCTAATTAAATAATTAAACCTATTAAATAAAAAGTGAATCTAATTATTTAACCTAAAAACCTAAAATTATGAGCTTAAAGTAAACACAATAAAACATAATAATAGTCATAAAAATTAACAAATCAAATTAAGTATTTAAACATAAAAATAATTAAAAAAAACAATTAATTAAAACATAAAAATCATAAAAAAAAATAAAAAAATGAAAATAATAAACTAATCTATATAAAATATAAAATAAATAAAACTACATTAATCATACATTCAATGATATCTAACCCTAATTAAATTATATGCAACCTAAATTTACTACAACCACCATTAATTTTTATTTAAGATTTTTACCAAATAAACCTAATTTACCAATCAATTAAAAGAAAGCAATAAAAGATCTAAAATTTATTATATTCCCACTAATGGGGTTATTACAATCACATTATAAAAATTAATAAACAAAACAAGTAATAAAAACAACATAAAAAAATTGAACAATCAATTAAAACAAAGAAAATAAATAAAAATCAAAGAAAATAAATATAAAAAACAATAAAAAATAAGATAAAGAAGACAAACTAGGTTCTATCCATGTCTTTTCATGGATTTTTGTAGACTAGTTTGGTTTTGATCTCCATAGTTATTCCATAGTTGTGAATCTCCCACAAAAATCAAAGAGTAAAAAATAAGAAATTAAAGAAAAGAATTAGAATAAGAAGAATAAATAAAAATAAAAAGAAATAAAATTAAGAAAACTAAGTAAAATAACAAAGAAAAAGAAAGGGGGTGAAGATGAATGTGATGTTGTTTGATTTCTCCTCAAAGTTGTTATTTAATTCAC
Organism: Mallotus japonicus; assembly: GCA_949634005.1. Lineage (NCBI taxonomy): Eukaryota > Viridiplantae > Streptophyta > Magnoliopsida > Malpighiales > Euphorbiaceae > Mallotus > Mallotus japonicus. The sequence goes on from CATIWK010362122.1 coordinate 2,764, forward strand.
CGTTTGGTTGCTTGAAATCAAGTGCTTGAATGGATCTTCCTTCTTGATGGCTTGCCCTTGAAAACAAAATGAAAAGATTTTTGTTTTTTGTATGATTTTTAGAACTCAGAAGCTCCTCCCTTTCTGTGTAAAACTATACACTTATATAAAGGACGTAGACCTAAAAATTTAGGCTACGTGAGTTACTTTCCTCCTGTAATTTGATAATTATAGAAGACAAAATCCTTTTCAAATTAGAATACAAAATCCTTTTTAAATTAAATCAAATATTAATAATCTGTGATTATCACTAAACAGAGTCATTAGCTAACTCTAAATTCATTTTTGAACCAATCAAAATTAAGAAAAACTTAATTTTGGAAAATTAAAATTGCTAAAAATAGGTCGGAAATTTTACAATTCCGATTGGAATTTTATAATTCGGCCCCCTTTTTTGGATTTTATGAATTTTAAAATTGACCCACAAAAAGAAAGAATTGTGTTCAATTAAGTCCTAAAAACTTGGCAATCAAGTCCTTGAGATTCAAGAATCGAAATTCGAGTACTGAGTTTAATTGAATTTTCATCATCGGATCCTCATTGCATCCACATTCAAGTTATCCCGGAATTAGGTGCTTACACTCTCATTAAAAGAACAGATGTTAACAATGCTATTTTTTTCATGTAAGGCATGGATTATTCACTCAGGAAAGAAGTGTGCTTAGATTATGAGCTTTTTGTGAATTTCAGGATGTTAAATATCCTATTTCACTTTAAGCTTCATGTGGCTCGTAGTAATGCTTCTTTGCATGCATCTTTTTAACACTTCCTGCTTTAACAACTCATAATATCAAAAGAAAACCAAGAAATTGTGCACAAAGTTAAGTTTTCATTAACATAAGTCACTTTACATTGTCATTAACAAGCTGCCAATTGACATAAAATTTTACATATTTTGAACATACAACACACAGAACATAACTATTGCCAATTGACAACATAATTACACCCATAAGTTAAACTAACCCATACACCCATAAGTTAAACTAAGTCATACAACATTTTCCTAAAAAAATTAACTATGACACAACCAAAATGCACCTAAGCCACTTCAGTTTCATATCTCCTTTTGCAATTTCATATTTTAGCTTTTCTTCCATTAACTGCATTACTCTAGCTTTTTCATCTTCGGTTTACTACAGATTTCGAGCAAGTGTGCTTGTGTCATTCAAGAGTCTGGCCATAACTTGCCTTCCATAGACACACGTTGGTGGGTTATACCATATGACGAAGCTACAATCTCTAGGTTCCTACAACCAACCCAATGAACATATGTTCTCTTGTAACAAAAATTTTGCTAAAAAAAAATTTTCATACCCTATGCAATGAACAAGCATAAAACCTTCGACCTGGGTTGCGGTCAGTCCAAGAATATCGCAGCCACGCAGGTCTTCCATGTCCACAAGCTTGCTGAGTTCCTCCGATTTCCATTTTTTAGGGAACGAAAATAATGGGAAGGAAACACTGATTTGGGGTTTCAGGTTTAGGAATTAATGGGAATGGGTGGGTTGGTTTTTAGTAGTTGAATTTTTAATCATGACTTTTAGCGCTTTTTGCAGTTTAATCACAACATTTTAATTTTGGCAAAATAAAACATTAATTTACAATCTCTGGCAATTCGAAACACCAATCACATTTTTGGTGAACCAATGCCTACGTGTCAGGTCATATCTGGTTCATTAATCCAAGCTAGACTTACCCTATTCCACGTCAAAATGTTGCATTTTGGATAGCAAATTGCCTTGTTTCACTTAGCTGAAGGATTTACGTTAAAAAAAATAGAAAAAGGGAAAATGAGCTGAGAGAAAGAAATCATCCCCAAATTCGAAATGTCTAAACCTAAATCCAACTTTGAATCCCTAATTGCTTCTTACCCAAATGAGTTCTCTGAAGTTTATATCCTTAAATTTATAAACATAGAATCGTTGAAGTTTCTGTCATTTCTATTCATTTCGAGTACAAGTTAGCAGCGATTAAAGAGCACTTGCAACAGTGGCAGAGGTTTGCAGTTGAAAAAGGACATAAGCTACAGTGTGAAAAGTAAGAGGTAAGATAGTGAGACTTAGGTTTTTGTTTTTATTTATACTGAAAATGACAATACCTACTTAAGAAAAGATAATTTTGAAAAAAGCTAATTGAAAAAGACATAATGGGGACCAAGCTGGTGGGAACCCATGTTTGTAATGGTGGGAACCCATGTTTGAATTGCTTTTGAAGATGCTTTTTATGGAATTAATATTTAGGGTTTCTTTAAAAAACAATTTCAAAGACAACAAAAGTGAACTTTTAGGGTTTTGAAAATAGTTAATTTTTTTGTAATAAAATAATAAATCCATTATAGTTGACTTGGTTAGTGCTAATGAGGTATATATTTATTTATTTATTTTGATGTAGTGCTAATATATATATATATATATATATATATATATATATATATATATATATATATATATATATATATTAATTCTTTAGAATGGCGGATAAATTTCCTATATATTACTACATTGGTGAAAGGTTGGCTAAGATAGGCGATGAAATGGTTTATTTTGGAGGACAAATCAAGCCAAAACACAAGATTGATGTTGATAGAGTTGGTTATTTCAACTTAGTAGATGATATGGAAAAGCTTGGAACTGTTAATGCAAGACTGTTTTATAGAGTGTTGGGGTTGTCTATCACAGAGGGGTTATGAGAACTGCATGATGACTAACAAGTTCTTGAAATATTGGAGCATGTGGAAGATGGTATGATAAAGGTTTATGTAGACGGTTCCCACCAAATAGCAGCTGAAGTTACTATAAATACAGAAAAATAGTCACATGCATGTGATAACATTCCTGATACAATGGATACCCTAGATAGTCCTCATGACATGGAGGACCAAAATGACCCTATTGAGAATCTTGTTGATGTTGGAGTATAAGAGGTTGGAAAGCAGCAAAGTGTAGTTCAAGAGGAAGTTACAGTTGGAGTAGAAGAGGGTGGACATCAGCAAAATCTTATTGATGGAAACTATTACTCTGACATGGACCTGATTATCAACCTGTAGGTGAAAGTGAGACAAATGATGACTTGGATGACAATGAACTGTCAAACGATGAAGAATATATTGAGGCTCGACAAAAAAGATCAACGTACAGGAAATATGTTTTAGTTGATGAGGTTGCTGATAAGTTTTCTTCCAATTATGGTATATATAAAAGCAGTAGCAATACCATCAATAATTCAATTGAGCGGACATTGATCAATGCATGAGTGAGTATGGGGATTCTGAAGGTGATGTCAATTCCCTTGGTACAAGCAAGGATGAGAATATGGATGAGTCTCAGAAAAGGTTGAGGAAGAGACAAGTGGTTTATGATCCGAAGTGTGATCATAAAGCTCTTTAATTGGTGCTTGGTATACAGTTTGAGAGTGCACAATAGTGCAAGGCAGCTGTTCAAAATTGGGCTATTCTAAATGGTCATAATGTTCAAATAATGAGGATCAATAAAAGACAGTTAGAGATTAGATGCGTTGAGAAATGTCCTTGGAAGCTTTATGGCAGTGTAATAAACACTGAGAAGACATTTGCCATCAAGACTCTCATTCTGGAACACAGATGTAGCAAAGAAATGAAGAATAGATAAGCCACCTCAACTTGGATTGCACAATCATATATCCAAAGGTTTAAGAGAAATCCAAATTGGTCTGTTAAAGACTTGGAGGAGGACTTGCTTGAGAAGTTTTGTGATAAAGTGAATGTATGAAAGTGTTATAGAGCCAAGGAAAAAGCATTTGAACTGCTAAAAGGCTCAATTAAAGATCATTATAATCAACTTAGATCATATAAAGCTGAACTGATGAGGGGTTGATCCAGAAACTATGTTACACCTCGTCTCACGCAGCCCGAGATGGACGTTTAAAACGAACCATTCATCAAATCCATTTAATTTAGTCAAATTATATTATAATTATAATCATATTAGCTAAAAGAATTAAAATACCTCCTAAGAAAAGCCTGATGTATTCATGTAATTGAAAATAAAAATCTTCCTGTAATTTGATGAATTTATGATTGATAACTATAATATAGGATAATTAAGTAACATATGAAAATCACATTTTTAAAACTAGATTTATATTAATCTTTGCAAACCAAAGACATAGTAGAGTAAACATTATTAAGCAATATAAAACACATTTCTTTATAGTTGCTTTACATAAAGCCTAGCCACCATCATTTGACTTTAGTTATATACTTTTACAATACTTATCAAACAAGATTAAGAAACAAAATACAAGGCTTTTCTAAACAAGGATGTTGGCCAACCTTACTCTAACTTCTATCCACACTCACTCAACTCTGATCACCAACTATCAAACCCTGTTATATGAAAATGTTTATAAAACAGAGTAAAATAAGTATAAAAATACTCAATGAATAGATATTTCAAGCAAAAAGCAATTTGGTTAAATCAACCACAATATATGTCTCAAATCAGCATACTAAAGTAATTAAAATCAATTTATAATCCACTTGAAATATTAATGTCATTATTGCCTTCAAGTTTATTCAAAACTGAGCAAAATAAAACACATGCTTTTCAATCATCAATATAACCTTTCACATGTATTAACCATCCCTAAACAAGCATCAAAACTCAGCCATAACATACAGGGTATCACAAGCATCACTCTCTAGGTACACTTGAAGGCTAACCCTTCGACTACATTAGCACGAAACGGCCCTTCGCCCTTCACTGTCCTGCAATCAAGTGCCCTATTGTTTATTGCGCAATAATAACCAACACAATCTCAAAATGTGCATATATCATCTCAGCATATTCAACAACTCATATAGGGTGGTAATACACAAAACAAATACCATTTTCACCAAATAACTAGTCAAATAGTTTATTCACAATCGTTGTTCAACAAAGTATTCAATTTCAAAACACCTCATTATAATCCAAGCTAAAGAAATCAGATATTTCACAAACTCATTTGAATCATCAAATGATTAGAATGATCTTAAATCAGGTTATGAAAACCAGGCATATTGTAATAATACATTAAACTTACAAACTCAAACCATTATACTTTGAAAGCTTGAAATATACGCACATAAACCATATAGCAATAAAATGATTTAAATAAACATTTAAATCATCATTTCAGGCACATACAACAACATCAAAATATTAATTTTATTGCTTTATAAAAAGAGTGAAAAGGGCTTGAATATCCACTCACAAAATAACTTTCAAAACCAACACAACGGATTCACTGTTTTGCTTATTTTGCACCACCAACTTCCTTTCCTTTCCCAGCACCTAAAGCATAAAATTTATTCAAAAATAATCAATATATTGATCCCAAATACTAATCTAACCATGTATCCCCAAATGATATGTCAAAAAAAATGCAACTATACTTAATTTCATAATTCTGCCCCTTTTTCTCTAAAAGGGCTGTTTGCATACCCAACTTAGAAAAATTCCCCAAACCTGTAGAAAATGAAGTTGATGCTCAAATTTGAATCAGTCTTAGATTCATATGTCAACTAAATTTCTGTAAACATTTCACCTCATTTGGACAACTATAGAGGGAGATATGGTTAGCTAAACACAACCAGGTCAGTTTACACAGACAGACTGAGCAATAAAATGTTCATCTTTGATAGACAATCATAAAGGCCAAAACAGCTCTAACAAAAAACTACAAAGTTACATAGGACTCTTTTAAGTTTCTATAACATCAAATAAAACTCAGTTTGGAGCTTTCTGGCTCAAGATATGATTGAAAAACTGAGACTATTAAACCAGACATCTAGAACCCGAAATCTGCAGCATGCAAAACCTAACTCCATTCAACCAAAACAATAAAATTACTTACCAATTCAAGTAATACAGCCTTATAGGAGATGATTAATGGCCTAAAATGACTTTAGACTTGCAAATTTAGCTTACAACCATCAGCTTCACTTGAAGAAATTCTGAATCCTCCCTAGCTCTCTCTTTCTTTCTTTAAGTAAAGTTGTTTTTCTTTATTTTTTTTCTTTCTTCTTAACCTTATGCAGCTGCCTATTAAAGCCATGACTACCACATGATTCCAGGTGTAAATTGGATATATCATATTGAAAAATATCCATTTTGATCCTTAATGAAAAGCTAGCATTGCCTACTAACCCATGAACTTCCAATTGTTCAATTTAGGACACTTATTTTTTTCAATTGAGTCCAAATCATCCTAAAAATTTTCAATAATCACTTTTTACTTTATTTTTACTCCTAATCCCTTTTATTTTCATAATTTCACTCATTTTGAGTGTCATCAAAATTCTAAAATTCTCGCACTTTTATTAAGTACAAGTCATGGCTTAACCCGATACACTAGTCTAACTATAAATACTAGCTTATACTTAAATAAAATCAATATATATATATATATATATATATATGTAAATGCAATGCAATATGAATGCAAATGTACCTATAGTTAGAGTACGGGTATGACAAAGTAGATTTGAGTTTATGCTTGAGGAGGACAGATCATTTAAAGGATTTTTATTGGGTTCAGTGCATTAAGAAATGGGTTTGTAAAGGGATGTAGACCCATAATTGGGTTTGATGGTTGTTTCTTAAAGACATTCCTTTGAGGTGCTCTTCTCTCTGTTATTGCCAAAGATGGGAACAATCAGATGTTCCCATCTTTTGGGTTGTTGTGAAGTCAGAGAATGAATATTTTTGGACATGGTTTCTTGATACTGAACATCAAAGATGGGCTTGGTTGGTCATTTATAAGTAACCAGCATAAGGTATGTGTTTATTGATTTTTTTTAAATTCATTTATTGTTTATTAAGTTTTTTTTATTTTTTGATAATTGATTAATTAAGGGCACGGATTAATTAATGCCATCATCAAATTGGCACCACATGCTAAGCACAGAAACTATGCCAGACATGTTTATTGCAACTGAAAGAAGGTGTTTAAGTGGAATACATTAAAGAACATGTTTTAGAGGGTAGCTAGGAGCACATATGAAGCTGCATATATATATATATATATATATATATAAGAGTCTGAACTTGATGCAATGAAGGTGGAGGACCAGACTGCTCACACTAATTTCCTTAAAAGAGATCCTACAAAATTCTGTAAGTTGCATATGAGTCTCTTACCAAAATCAGACATGATAGATAACAATGTGTGTGAAACCTTTAATGGTTATATAGTGAAGGCTAGGGGGAGACCTATTATTGACATGCTTGAAGATATAAGAGAGTCATTAATGGAGAGGATCCACCATAAGTTGAATGAAATGAATAAAGTTAATGACACAATTTTCCTAGAATTATAAGCAAATTAGAGGAAGTGAAGTTTAATAGTAGGTTATGCATTGTCAAACCTGTTGTGGGAGATAAGTTCGAAGTAGCAATTGCCACAGACAAGTTTGTTATTGATTTGAACACACTGACTTATAGTTGTAGGACATGGCAGTTAAGTGGGATCCCATGTTTGCATGCATATGCTAGCATTCATTTCTTGAATAGGGACCCAGCAGAGTATGTCAATAGAACCAACCTTTCAATTGAAGGTCTAAGTACACAAGAGAGTACGGCTCATAATTAGATGAGCCTTATTTTGTAGTTTTGAAGTTATATAAACTTATTAACTTTGTGATGTGCTTGTAAGTTTGTAAGTGGTGCTTGAGCATCAACTTTTGATGACTTATAAGCATTATTTTATGTATTTTCTCACTGAGCATGACCTATTACCTATTATCTTAATGATCATCTAAGTTACTTACATACTTTTTGAATGTTCATTATAAGTTTGTGGCTTAAAGCTTAAGTTCGTGATGAGCAGGTAATTTGATATTTCAAACAACAAAACTATGGGATATGTTAACTTAGTCAATATGTTAAAATAGTTCATTTATGTCTAAATTAGCAGTACAAAGTCAGCTACCATAAGTTACAAATACTAACACTAAAGCCAACAACCTAATTACTTAATAACTTGGCAACATTTTAATTGTCCCAATAACTAAACCTTTAATATAATAACACATTCTTAAAATAGCAACCAGACTTTCATTTTCTTCAAAGCATCCCTTAACATCATGTTCTCATCCTTTATCATTACGTTAATCCTTTGATACATGGCAATCTTCCTCTCCAAATTTGCTTGTAATTTGTCATACTCCTCCAAAGTTTTTTCAAAGTTAGCATGAGTTTCTTGCATTTGCTTTTCAGCCAACTTCACTTTCTCATTCATTCTCCACTCCACATTAGACAGTATCTTCACTGTCTACTCATATCTATATCTTTCAGCCTTCATTCTTAGAAACACTTGCTTTTGATGCTCTGAAATTTTAAGATCAAGCCACTCAAAGTAGCCACAATCATCATACTACAAAAACAAAGTTCATAACAAAAGTAAAAGAAATTCAAAACCCTAATTCTGTAATAATAATTTCAACAAGTAAAAACCCTAAATCATTTCCTCACCCTTCGAATAGCACATCGATAGAATCTTCATCCAGGATTTTGGTCAGTCGTTGATGTATAAACAGATGCTGTGAACTCATGCCCACATTCTTTTCATGGAATTGAGCTTGTATATGGAACGGTCGAGTGTGATGATCTTCCAAACGAAGTATTCCGTCCATTTGTCACTGAGCAAGAGCTGCTACTTGGCATCTTCAGTGTTAACCCTAGAAAAAATGTAAAAGAATAAGAGCAATGGAGTTTAGGTTAAACAAAGAAGAAGAAGAAGAATATGATTTAATAGAAGCTTTCTTTCCTTCAGTTAAGTGAAACAAGGCGTTTTGACATGGAATAGGGTAAGTCTGATGTGGGTCAAATTATAATACCCTAGTCTCTAAGACTAAGTATAAAGTAAGTAGGGTGTCGAACATTGGGAATTTGTGTACTTTATATTAACCCGAATAGATACTAAGATGGATAGGCAAAATATTAATAATGAAATTTGTTGGATTATTCTAATTATTCTAATTAACTACTAACTACACTAATTAATCTAATTATTCTAAATATCAAGTTAAATAGGGTTTATTAGAACTACAAGTAGCAATTTATCAAGAATTACAAGATAAGCAAATAGTTACATAAAATGATTATAAACATGATATAAGGCATAAATGCAACTCTCATTGTCATTTATACTTAAAGTCCTTAAATGCAACTCTCGTTGTCATTTAAAGGTGTTTCATTTAGAGTCTACAAGCATTCTCATGTCACTATAGAGATAAACATAATCCATAATATTACCATGCAAGGTTTATGATTTTTATTTTTAAGTAGAAACCCTTGTCTCCAAGTGATTTCATTACCTTTAGAGGATTCAATTATATATCCACCAAAATGCACTAACTCTCATTATGTACATATTTGATTAAAACATCGTATATGGTGGCCAAGCATAAACAACACATTCAAACTCACAATTGAACTCAAACCATTAACATAACATAAAATAAAAGATGTAATTCATTGATTCATTCTTCCTTGCAATTCTAACAAATAATGGCTTAGCCAAGATACATGATAAACATAATTAAATAACAACAAGAAGGAAAATAAAATACAAAGTAT
>CATIWK010362318.1:0-18162 GCA_949634005.1 Mallotus japonicus
CAAACTAATAGAATATATATTGTACGACATGCTAAATTTGATGAACAAAAATTCCCATCCAAAACCGATCACTTTCAAGTAACCAACTCCAACTCAAACACTACACCATGGTTACAATTGAGTGCAAGTCATGATTATCCACTTCAATCAGGTATGTCTTTTACTTTAAACTCTTCTTTTCTACCCACCACTTCTTTACCCAATTTACCTTCCCAAATTCAACCAACTCATTTTAATCCAAATCCTCCTACTGCCTCCAACCCAACGTCCCCTAATCAACAACCACAATACCCAATAACTTCTTCATCTGAATTTTTATCCTCATCCCCACCTGAATTAGATTTAACCGTAGACCTCACCTCTTATCAACCAACCAATCCCGATTCTTCATCTCCACCTATTCCGGATCACTCAACCATGTAAAACCGCAACTATCCAATGGTTTTATGTCCAAACACCATGCAACGTCGCCATGCAAATCTCTCCCACACTCAACCTTTCTCATCCCCTCCTCTAACCGAACCCACCACCTATAATGAAGCCAATAAACACAAACAATAACGCCAAGTAATGTCTATAGAATTCCAGGCCCTTCTTCAAAATAAAACTTGGCAACTTGTACCTAGACCAAATGAACAAGAATAAAGTTTAAAAATAATCCTCAACTCGACTGCTAAATGCTTAATGAGGGGGGAAAGGTGCAGCACATACATTTCCTTCATCAATGCCTACATATGCTCTAAGCCATTTCCCAGAGTTGACAACTTTCCTATCTATGCTTGGACAGCCGCATCCTGCAATGATGTGGATATCCCCCCTTGAGAAAAACCTGAAACCAAAGGCAGTTTCTATGCATATAATTCCTAGAAAGATCATTCGATTAAGTAGAAGTCAAAGTAAATATATCTGATAAGTAACAGAGACATAGGAGTGAAAGATTATAAAGAAAAGAACAATGCCACGCTTGATTCAATTTGCTTGAAGAAGCTACAATCAAGTAACATAAAATCGCACTCTCCTTTTGGCTGCCAAAGGCTTCCAAAAAAGACCCTACAATTATATAGTCTCTTTGTTTACCAAACTGCTAGAAACCTTTCTCAAACTATTATGAGGAAATTCAAACGCACTAGAAAATTTTGGCAAGAAATGTTGATAGATAAAACAAAGCATATATACACTAAAACTAAGCTCTACGTTTCTAATCTTGTTCAAAATCAAACAAAAGCCAATGCTCTCTTACTAAACCAAAATAAAACAGGTTGCATGCATATCCATAAGAAATCCTACAGAACTATCCATACTCAACATGAAGATAAAAATCAAAACCCAACTAATCAAATAGCGCAGGAATTCAAAACAAAACCATATGTTGTATCACCAATATAACACATATTCAAAGATCAACCTCTCATTACCTTTTATGGATGCAAATCTTATACTGTCAAGTTTACAATGATTGTGTTGTTCTATTTTCAGCTTATTCTGTAACTGGTGAGTTGGTTTGTATTGCGGAGTTATTATATATTTTGGCTGTTGTCTTAATACTAATTAATCTCTTTTTCTTGTACACCTCTTTTAATTAATAAAATTTTATTAATTAAAAAAAATGTTAATTTCCAAAAGTCGTAAACAAGTTAACAGAATTTAATGATGTACTTATGCACGTCAATTATTCACTTTACAAGGAAAAGTGCACAAACGACATTTTTTTTTAAAGGAAAACCATCTAATTTATCCGCAACTATAGTCCAATTAGCTAAATTATTCTATCCTTTAAATTTTATCCATTTTAGCATCAATTTATCGATTTGTTTATATTTTTTCCAACTTGCATTTGGCATGTGGAGTTGTTGATTTGGATGGCTGAAGTGGCAAATAAGGCTGACGTGGCAAATGACATCAGCCTTCCACATCAGCAACTTCACATGTCAAATGTAAGTGGGATAAAATATAAAAAAGTCGAAAAATTGAGGAAAATTTGGAAAAAGACATTTTTTTTTGGAAAAAGACTTTTTTTTTGAAAAAAACATGTAATTCATAATTCATACAAGCAAATCTTGGTTATTTTTATAAATTTTAAGGTATTATGCAAGCTAATAAAAGTAATTTCTCATGCTAATACATGACATATGTTACTTTTATTATTATAATTTTACTTTTTATAATTTTATTATTAAACAATAGTTTTTTCAGTGATTGATTTAAGAGGATTTTTTTTTAGGCATGAAACCAAATTGGGTATAATGAATGTGACAAGTTATAATTAGCAAATTATATAGGCGTTTACTTCCAAAATAATAGGCAATTAAACAAAGGGGCAATACCAATTTTCTGACAGTGTCACTACTCACCATATGTATTTATTGACAATTTGGTTTCATGCATAAAAAAAAAATCTCTTAAATTACTTTTACTAGTGCACATAATAACTTTAAAATTTATAAAAATAACCCCTTAAAATTTATAAAAATAACCAAGATTTGCTTGTATGAATTATGAATCACATGTTTTTTCCAAAAAAAAAAATTATATCTTTTTCCAAAAAAAAAAAGAGAACATAGTCCTAATTATCCTCAACTTTTCGATTTGTTTCGATTTTATCCAACTTGCATTTGCCACATTAGCCTTATTTGACATATCAGCATTCAACATAAGCAACTCACATGCCAAATGCAAATTGGATAAAATAGTAACAAGTAGATCAATTCATGCTAAAATGGATAAAATTTAAAGGATAGGATAATTTAGTAAATTAGACAATAATTACAGATAAATGGGATGGTTTTCCCTATAGATAGGTTGCATGAACTTTCAACACAAGCCGCTATGCTAATAAAAAATAATCAAAAACAATATAATAATAATAATAATTCAACATCTAAAATATATAATTTATATAGTCACATTAAATTAATTATTAAAAAACTTTAATTGTTTTATGATCATATTAAAATTCAATCAAATTAATTAAAATTCAAAAATTTTCAAATAATTTAAACTAAAAGAATAATGATAATTTAAAAGCAACTAAAGAGAGGTAATTGCATTAGCAGTAGCAACATAGTTAAGAAAAGTACATATAAAATACTGGCATAAAGATTAAAAAGAGGCAAACTGTATCTTGACCTTTCTAAACTCTCAAATCTTTCTCCTTGTGCCTATCTATTAAAACCCCTTCATTCTCAATTTTGGCACATTACACCTATTTACTCTTAATTACTGACATACTGAGCTGGAAAGTTGATAGTTAAAACTATTCAAATTAATCCCTGTAATTTTAAAATTTTTCTATTTAATTCTTATAATTTTTATTATTGACAATTAAGTCCATAAAATTACTAAAATAATTCAATTAAACTTATTAAAAATTTTAAAAATTATATACTAAATCAAAAAATTAGTACAACAATGCAATGTGAAAATTTTGAGAGCAGGGGAAGGTTAAGATGTGTTTTGCTATTAAAGAAAAAAAGATGATGATGATGGTGATGATACATAGAAGCAAAAGCAAAGCTACGCTGTTAATGCATGCACAAAGTGATTATGATTGCACGGAACCACCTGATCTTTTTGATTAATTAGATACATAGCTGCAGGTGCCATCATTAGCTAAGGTAAGCTTTGGGCGCCAGATACAGTACTTACCTCATCATTGTCTTGCTTTAATAATAATAATAATAATAATAATAATAATAATACGACTCCATTTTACTAAAAAGTCCATATTAAATTTTTATATAAAAATTTTTAAAGCTTTATATTTATCTATTTCTTTAAAAAATTACAATTAAATTCTTTGAGGTAAAAAATTAATTTTAAGAATTAATTAAAGAAAATTTATTTTAACTAAGAAATAATATTGATGAATCTTTTAAAATTATATATCATTTTACTGTAAAATTTTCAAAAATTTTAAACTTGTGAAAAATATTTTTGAATATTTTCAAAAATTAAAAATTTCTATATGCTTAATTTTTTTAAAAAAATTTTAAAACTTTTCATCAATTTTCTTCATTAGTTGAAATTTTTTTTACTTAAGCGTTAAAGTTAATTTGTTAAATTTATATGGCTTAGTTATAATTTTCTTTTTAAAAAAATTCCTATTAGAAAAATATAAATTTCTAATATTGACTTTAGAATAAAAAAAAATATTGACTTTAGAATAAAATTAAGGGTCTAATTTAATTTTAACATTTTACCTATGTTTGGAATGGTGGAAAGTAAGGATGGAAAATAACTTTTTCATATTTGGAGAAATAAAAAAAAATAAAGGAGGAAAAAATATGTACTATTTTCCACCCAAAATTATCTCTCAATAGAAAATAGGAAATAATAATAATAATTAAATATAATTCAAATTTTAGAGATGAAAAACTAAAATGATAATCAAAAGTTTATCATTTTCTTTCCTCTATTTCCAAATATAAGAGAAAAAAAAATAATATTATTTTCCTTTACATTTTCTTCCCCTTTCTTTCCTCTTCTTCAAACATATTGTTAGAAAGGTCCCCATTTTAAAATTTTAAAAACAAATATAATAATTTCAAGCCTAATTTTGATTTGTCAAACTATATATATCGAAAGTGTCCTAGACCGAGTGAATAGGGCAAATAAAATTTTTGCCGTTAATTAAGAAAATCAAGGGCCAAAAATAATGAAAAAAATTAGAACAAAGATGAGAAAACAAAGAATGAGAATGAAGCAAACACACGAACACAATGATTTTAGGGAGTTTTGATTCTTAATTAATCGTTTGTGTTCCACCTACTTCTCTACAAATTAGGATATTCAAACCGAATCTTATTCACCAAAATTGTTACAAGTTTTTTTTTAAAGTTCAACACAAAACCTTTTTACAAAAAGTGTTTTTCTAGGCTAAACACTAACCTTTTTCACCAAGTGTTTTAAGGCTTACACTCAACCTAATCCCAAGTATTTTTAAGGCTCACATTTAAATTTTCCCACAAAAGTTTTCAAAGTTAACTTACAACTTTTTACAATATGTGTTTTTCACAAGGGCTCAACACTAACTCAATGTTGATTGATTTCTCATTACCTAGTTCTAAAAAGAGTAGGAGAATGAATTCTATCAACTAAGCACACACTCAACTCTCTCAAGAAGAGTAAATACCAATTCATCAAGAGTTTGTTTACAAGAAAATGAATATTCAAGGAAAAATATAATATTACAAAGTCTTTTTAACCAAGAAATCACTCAAGCATTATTTCAATCAACTAATTAACTTTTTAAAAGAGTTATTGGCTTGGTATTTATAGTGGAGAATGAAATTCTAGCAGTTGGAGCTTTGATTTTCATTCCCAACACTTCTCCATCTTCATTTAATGTTTATTTCACTTTTTGTAGAAACAACATTGCTCACGACCGTGAGGGGAGGTGTCATGATCATGAGGGTTGAAATACTAGCCGTTGCGCCTGCATTTGACCATTATAGAAGAAGCCAAATCGGTGCTAATGCTGCTCACGATCATGAGCGCATACTGTGAGCTTCACTGAGATCTTCATAACTCAAACTCTTCTTCAAGTTCATGCCCGTAATCCTCCTCATGATCGTGATGGGACTGTGAGGGGCAATTCAATCTTCAAATAACCTTTTTTGGACTTCAATTTAAGGTCTATTGATTGCACCTATGAACCTTATTTATAAACACACTTTTTTTTTTAAGTAACTTATAAACACACTTAATTATACAAGTTAACAACTAAAATTGATTGTTAAAGTCAAAATTAAGATTGATTTGAGATTGATCATAATATTCATCATGCAAAGGTCAACATATATACACACCCATAACTCTTAATTATAAATATGATGATCTGGTTTAATCCTAAAAAATCAGTCCAAAACTATAAATTAGAAAAATTACATAGCTCTAAACTTATTAGTATTTTATTGTTGGTATTTAGTTTTATATCCAATTAACTATGGTAAATTTTTTTTGAAATGATATCTCTAATAGATTTTATTGATTAAAGTCCTTATATGGTAAATTTTTGGTAAATTAAATTAAATAATTTTTATGTTATATTATATTTTATTCAAAAAATTAACTGTTAAAAATATATTAAATATTATGAAAATAAGAAATAATACAATAAATTCAACAATTATAATTAAAATAAAAATAATATTTAATTTTTAAAAATTAATTGAATAAGTGAAAATAAAAATTTAGCCATTATAAATTAAGAAAATAATAAATAAAATAAATTTTCAAATTTTATAGGATTTGTGAAAGAAAAATTAATTTTAACTAAAGTAAAATTAAAAAAATAGAAAATCAATTAGGACAGTTAACAAAATAAAAAAAAATATTTATTTAAAAAAAATAGAGTGAGAAAAATGAAAACCAAATATAATATATAAAAAAGGTGTTTAGTTCTATTTAATCTGTACAACTTATTAAAAATTTAATCTGTACAACTTAAATCAAATTTGTCGCATACAACTTTATTAAAAATATTGTTTCATAAATTCATTTTGTTAAGATATTTAATTGAATAAAAAAAATTTTAATTCCAAAATAATGAAAATTAATAAATCCTTTCAGTTTTAGATACTGTTTATATAATTTTCCTTATAAATTTTAATTTAACTCTACAAATAAAAGAAATGATATCATTGATTGTGATAAATTTTAGTTAAAGATAAGATAGTTCCCTATAAATTATTTACTTCTCACTTACATTTTTTAAAAACTGTTACTTCCATTCATTAGCTTCTTAATCGTAGTTCATTAACTTTATCTTCTGAATTTGGATGCAATCGGTTAACTCATTAACTTAGTAATTTTAGGCAATTAATCTGAAAATACTTTTTAAAAAGTTCAATTCACTTAAATATTTTTAATTTAATTAATTCACTCCAAAAAATTTTTATATTAACTAACTTTATCTAATTTGTTAAATTTTAAAATTTATAAAATAGAAATTAAAAATCTAATTTAAAACTTTTAGAAATAAATATCAAATATAAAAAATTAAAAATTAAAAACTAAAATATATAAAAATTTAATAATTTTTTACATAAATTTAAATTGAAATAATCAATTATTTTTTTTTAAATTAAAAACTAAAAAATTAGGTTATATCTATTCAACTTTTCAATTATAATCGAATAGTACTCACATATATAATTAAATAATTACTAAAGTAGCTTTAAAAAATTATTAAATTTAATTTTTTATTTTTATATTTCATTTTACATGCATATATATAAGGAGATAAAAAAAATATGTGAACAAAAATAAAAGATTGAGAAAATAAAAAATTCTAACTATATATAAATTATAAAATATTATTTTTGATATTTTAATTTTAAAATTTTCAATTTAGTTCAATTTAAACCATATATTATTCTTAAAGAAATAGAAAAAATTTATTAAAAAATTTTCAAAAATATAATTATTAAAATCTGATATAAATTGAACCTAATTAGTAACTTATAAAATATTTTGGTTAAATTAATTAAAAATAATAACTTTGGAGTAAATTGAATTTTATTATTTCATCAACAAAAAAATCTTCTGCACTTTTCCATTTGGGCAGGTTACATTGTTATTTTTTATCTAATGCTTCCAAAATATTTTATAAACTTGTAATTAAATTTGATTTATGTCATATTTAAAAATATATAAGACGTGTAATTTTAATAATTAAAATTTTAAAACTTTTTAAATAGTAATTTTTTCCAATTTGTTTCTCTATTTTTTTAATGTGAATATATGATATAAATTGTATTCCAATTGGTGTGATTTATTTTTGTTGTTGTGTGTGTTGCACTAGTTTGTTATTGAGGAAAAAAATACATAACTTTTTTTTTTTAATAAAAAAAGTACATAACTTTTAAAAATCCATTTTCATTTTTTGTTTTATTTTTTATGGGAAATTCAAACGTTAATTCTCCCTTTTCAAAAATTGAACTTTAATTTTCCTTTTCTATCTTAGAAATAATAGTACAAATGAAAAGAAACAACATAATTCACTTGATTTTTGAAAGTTTATAACTCAAATGTCCACACCAAAACCCCACATGTTTTGTGTAGAAAACATATATCAAATTTTTCTATACTTTTTCCTGGTGCAAAACAAAAAATCACAAGGTATTTTTTTATACTTTTTCTTTGTGAATTTGATTATCTTTAAAAAATAGTTTAAATAATTTAATTAAAAATAAAAAAAATCACATATCACAACAAGGTACAATGTTAATTACATAGTTTCCATTATCGATTGATTTGTTTTTAATAATATAGAGTGTGTTTAACATAATTATTGAAGTACAATGGATAGTTTTTCAATTTCTATCAGTTTTGGTAATTTTTATTTGTATTTATAATTACTTAATTATTATTATTATCCATGTAAATATGATTATTCAATTATCCTTATTCTATTTTTTTCCACCATAATTTTTAGTTAATTTTTTAAATGGTAGCTAATAGTTGTTAGATCATGTTTACATAAGCTCCCATTTAAAGATTTTCATGAACAGTTATCATTTATTTAAATATAATTTTTTCATTATTTAAATATAATTTTTTTAATTATTATTATCTATTTAAACTAAACTAACAACTATATATATTTTTTTATGTTTTAAAAATATTTAAGTCCATGATGCTATCTTGCACAGAAGAGGATTCTGTAGAAAGCCATGCGAATACAAGTGACCCTACTGTACTGTGATAGAAAGAGCTCAACCACACAAACACACATAACTTTTGTTAAGTTGGGTGATCTTTCCTAGTGCCAGTTTCAATTGACTCCAAAATGGGTGAGGTGTTGCAATTATAATCTTATGCTTTTAACTTTATAATACAACTACAGGAATTCATTTCCAATTCATTGCTTCATTTTTAACACAAGAAATAATATTGTATATATTCTTTTTATATCTCATTTTATACATTATATACCAACATCTAATTTTTTCACATTTTTATTCAATAAAAAATATATTTTATTATTTAATAATTTTGTAAAATAATAAAAACTCTTTCTATTACTTATTTACTTTTTCATATTAAAAAATTTTATGAGTTTATTGTAAAGAAAAAAAATTTATAAGTTTACTTATAAGAAAAATTGAGTTAAAATTTTCAAAATTAGCATGGAACTATTCATCCATGCTGCCTTAGATTTAAAGTAAAAAAATGCTTCACTGTAGCATCATTTTTACTCAATTTTTTTTAATTGCTCTAGTCTAAGTATGCATCTATTTAAAAATGGGTTTAATCCATTACACCACTTGAAACCCACGGCTTAACACCTAATTACAGGTTTGTTTCAAAAAAAAAAAAAAAAAAACACACACACCTAATTATTGGGTATATAATTTTCAATTATATGGTTACATGGACTAATTTTATGTACATTAATTAATTTTTTTCTCTAATTAAATATGGGTTATAATGTTAATGCTAAAGTTTTATGATCCATTTAAATTTTGATTAATAAAGAGCAAACTACTTATTAATTTTAACTTAAGAATCTTGCATGGTTTATATCTTGGTATTGAAAAGATTAATTGAAGTTAGGTGATCTCCAACCACAAACATCAAAATGTAGTTAGTTTTACATTAAAATGTAGTTAGTTTTACATTAAAATGTTGTTTTATAGTAATTTTCATTCAATTCATTACACCATTTTTAACTAAAAAATAAATATTTTCTATATATTTTTATTTCTCATTATATAATATTTATACATTTATCACATTACACCCATATATATATATTCTTTTTAACAAATTCATCCAACAATAATATATTTTATTATTTATCAATTACGTTAAAATTAATAAATTAATCATTTTTAAGTTTATGTTAAAGATTCATAAATTATGTTTTCAATGTTAAATTATTTGTCCATTAAATAATTTTTTTAGTATATATTTATTTCATTTGTTTTATAAATATATATTTTCATTTAGGTATATTTTAAATTCTTCTAAAAATACTGTATATAAAATAAATTTATGGACTAAAATGTTTAAAAACGTATGTATATACAATAAGATTTTGGACTAAATTGAATATTGGTGGAAAAAATTCAAAAGTTTGTGGCATTTTGCAAAAATGTCCCAATTGCATCAATTATTGACAATTTGAGCACAAATAGGTATTTGGTCAAAATCATTTAAAGGATGCTGACATGATATCTATAAAATATCAAATTTACCCTTTATATTATAAAATCTATTAGCATAAAAAAATCTAAACGTTTATGATTTTGGCAATTTTATCCCATTTTTAAAATTTAAAATATATTTATTTAAATTTATTTTATTAAAATTAAATAAAAAATGTTGACGTGATAAATGAAGAATAAATTCACTTGTGATAAATTTTTAAATTTATTAGCGACTATTGTTTTAAATATTTTTAAAATATATATTTGTGTGTATGTGTTTGTATGTATATGTGTGTATACATATACTATTGGCTAGTTTAGCACAAATAGGTATTTGGTCAAAATCAAATAAAGGATGCTGATATGATATATATAAAATGTCAAATTTAGCCTTGGTATTATAAAATCTATAAAGTCTATTAACATTAAAAATTGTAAAGGTTTATAATTTTGGCAAATTTATCTCATTTTAAAATTAAAAAAAATTATAATTTTAATTTATTTGATTAAAATAAAATAAAAAGTGTTGATGTGATAAATGAAAAATAAATTCACACGTGATAAATTTTTAAATTTATTATCGACTATTGTTTTAAATTTTTTTTAAAATATATATTTTTGTGTATGTGTTTGTATATGTGTGTGTCTATATATATATATATATATATATATATATTTATTTTTCATTTTAAAGTTAGATATTTTCAATTATTTTCAAATAAATTATTATGAAATACTTAAAAAATTTAGATTATTAAGAGTAATAATTTTTATATTAAAAATATCTTTAATTTGTAAAATTATTATAATGATAATCATTTATAAATTTAATAATTTCTAAATAGTAAATTTAATTTATATTATTGTATCTGTGTTTTTATTCAATTTTAAAACAGATAATTATTTGTATGAAAATTAAATAAATTGGCAAAACTAAAGTCTTTTATCAAAATTTAAAGTTATAAATGCTTGGATTTTTTCTACGAAAAAGCCTTTAAAAAAAGTATGGATATATTAAAAAACTCATTTTGTATTGCCATTGTCCACCACACCTATTTTGATGTGAAAAATGGTGTTGGATTGGAGTCAAAACACCATTTTCCACACCAAAATAGTGTTGAATTGGAGTTGCCCTTTTTGCTCTTGGAAACCCACATATTTCATCTATGAGTCAATCTTTTCTTCCTTTAAGCACTGGCAGTTGCATCCATATCTGCCAAAGTTGCGCCAATTTGGATTCAAAAGGTAGGCCTTTTTTTTTTTCACCGTGTTCCACTAATTAGCAGTCCCATAAAAATTACAACTATTAATTATTAATATTTTTATTTTTATTTTTAAAAAAAATAAATCAAACTTTGTTAAAGATAAACAACATCATGAAGAAAGAGAAGCCTCAACTACTTTTATAGAAGTCTCATAAGACTTCCATAAAAATTAATTTCTTAATAATTTGGGGATGAGATTTCATCTCGAAACTTTTTACTAAAAATACTCTTTTTTACCACACAGATTGAGAGAATGATTTTTGTTTTGTTTGATTGAATATGGAGACTAGTAATTTAGCCCAAAATAGAACAACACAATAAAAATTAAGTGAATGATGCTTGCCCTAATGTACCTCTTTATAACTTCTAAAATGAAACAGCCCTCTCCACTTCTTAGGCGGCCTCCTTCAATCTCACCTAACAGTATTGCTAAAGGATCTGTTTCATATTATTGTGGGTAACTAGTCTTCAAAAATTTAAATTCACTTTTTTTTAAAGAAAATTTTTAAATAATTATATAAAATATTAAAGAAAAAATAACTTGGAAATTTTGACAAAAAATAAAAAAAATTGTGAGGAGAGTAGCAAATATTTTATTACACTAAATTCTAACTAATCAAATTTGATCTATATAGAATTTTAAAAGTCGTAAAAGTCTTTTAACAACTAATCTTACATGATTATCATACTCGAAATATCACTTTAACGACCACAACCCTTGTCCACTGATCACAACAACAACAATTATTGGTGGGATCCTTTTTTTCAGATATACTATATGATCACATTAAAGTTAAACCAACTCTTCATCTTATATTTAAAAAATAAAATTTCATTTAAATTTTATATTATAGTTTGATTATATATATAATCAAATTTTATTTTTAAAAAATAATTAAACTATAATCAAACTATAATATAAAATTTAAATGAAATTTTATTTTTTAAATATAAGATGAAGAGTTGGTTTAACTCTTTACATTTAAAGAGTCAAATCCTACTTTATCATACTTTAATTAATAAAACGAAGGTTTATTTATATACACTTTGTTATAATTTATATTTTTATTAATTTTCTCCTAATCTTAATTAATGCAGTAAAATGAAAAATAAAAATTACCAATATTGTGTAGAAGAAAATAAAATTAAAAATAAAATTTAAAAAGTTTATTGGACTGAATAAGAGTTTTACTCTTTATACTAAAATATACTTTCTATACTATTAAAGATGTTTTTTTAAAAGTACATTAAATAGTTGTTGAGATATTTTTACCATTTTTATGATATTGTACACCGGTTCGAACTGGATTTGTTAGAATTAAGTAAATTTTGAATATTAAAATTAAGTGGGTTCTGAATATCGAATCAAAACAAAGATGCTCAAGTATTATGAAAATACTATTGGAAATGAGTATACAAATTATATTAAGACGAGGCAGGAAGAAGTTTTGTGGTTGTGTGCCTCCACTATATATTTATAGGATAGTGTAAGGAAAATAGTTAATTAATAATTGATGGATAGAAGGATGTACAAAAGTTAGGTTTCTAATCACTTCAAGTTGAAGAAATGAAATCCTGTCGTTGTCGTTGTATGTGGAAGGGAAGATGCTGCGAAGTTTTAACATCAAATCAGGAAAACACAAACAGAAGCACAAGTACAATCATGAACACTTTTTTTGATAATCAAGCCAAAACAAGAAATGGAAGGATGAAATCGCTCCAGATACCCCTTTCGAGATTACATCTTCAGTTGACGGATGGAATGGAAGCAGATTGATTATTACTTTAAAGTCAGTTAAAACTCAATTGTTCATTATTAGTTGAGAGCAAGCCTGTTCCTTTTCCCTTTCCCTTTTGGGTCTATATAATTATATACATATGGGCTATATTATGATCTAAGGGTTGAGTTGTTTACCCATTAAAGTAATACGTGAGTGAGTTGGGTTTAGAATGCTATGAGATAATTCAGTTCATATCCGCATGGCCATTAGAGCATTGAGAGGAATGTTCTCTAATACGAGAGGATAGAGAAGGATGCACTTTTGGTGTACCAGATGTTGTGTCTACGGTTAATGTTGGGTAACTAAGTGCGGAGCGAGGAGCGAGGAAATATTGAAATTATCTAAATTAATTTTTTAAAAGAATATAGATGCAATTAGAAAAATATCATGTTTTATGTTGCCATTAAAAAAAAAAAACTGAAAATTCTTATTTAATCACTTCTCTTTCTTTGAATACGAACAAATAAATAATCAAAACATGAATATGAAAGTTGAATGGTTGATGAAAAGTTAGCTTTAAAATTACTTAATTTTTTTTTTTAAAAAAACTGTTATTTTAATCTATATAAAATATTAAAATTTTTCATGTAGAAATGTTATTAAAATAATCCTTAGTAATAATGATATTAAAAAATTTTAAGAACTCATTTATATTATGCATAATACATTTGCAGTCTCTTATATTTGATATAATTTGTCAGTTTCATATTTTAACTTACGGTTTTATCGTTTTAACACTTAAACTTGCATAAAATGCACTAGTATGCACTAATCTAATAACATAATGCATATACCACCCTCTGTACTTGTCAATTTTTGTCAGTTTGACACCTCTACTTGCAATTTTTGGTCAGTCAAACCCTTGAGATGTGACACATGTTGATTTGCTATTTCATGATACATGTGCTGACAGGGGTTTCAAAATTGTATTTTTGGAGAGTTCACGTGTTAAAATGACAAAACTATAAATAAAGGTGTCAAACTGACAAAAAATAACGAGTACAATGGACCATAGATATATTATGCATATATTATATATATCTATAATTATAGATATCCCTTAATATCCAAACAGAGTAGCCATAAGATATTTAAAGGGGATTGTCAGAAAATGAATAAAGAAGAAACCAGGTACATATCTATTAAAATTTATCTTTTTCATACAAGAAATTGTGGGAAAGTATATTTTTAAGACTGTTTAGGATTGTGATGTAATTAAACTTATTCAAAAATATCTTATTATTTAAAAAACAATTAACAAAATATTGCTAACAGTTAAAATAAAAAAGTCATGCAACATAAATGATATAAATTGAATATAATATACAATTTATAGGAGAAAGTAAATATTGTGGAAATTTAAAATCAAAATAAAAAAAATAAAAAAATCATGTTTAATTCTTAGTTTTTAATTTAATAAAACCAAAGTTGCTGTGAACATTTTAATTAGGATAAAATCTACAAAGATCTTATGATCTTGGCATGCAAATTTGAATATCAGACTTATTGTTTAATTAATTTCAAGATGATCTTACTGTTCTAAAAAATCTGTAGCGAAAATGAGTTACACCTATTATATATTAAGTTTTAATTCACAACTTATCATAGTATGAGTGAGCTATTTAGAAGCTGAACAAATAAATTTAGGATTAATTACTATAATATCTCTAAGTTTCACCTATTATACTATTAAATTTTCGTGTTTTTAATAATTAATTTAAACATATTTGAGATTTTACTCTGTCAAACTATTATATCCTTACCGTTTTATTTACCGCTAAATAGACCAATTTCAAAAAATATCTATCTGGTCCGTAAAGTTATAATCTAATTTTAAATTCATTCAATTAAATTAATATATTTTTAATTCATTATATTTTTATTATAATGATAATTACAATATCTAAATAATTTTTATTTTTAACATAAAGATAAATTTTAAATATATTAATTTAGAAGTGGCACTACTCTAATGTGCCTATATAATCAATAATATATTAATTAGAGGTTATTATATTTATATGCATTTAATCATTAAATCTCATTAAAACTATTTTAGTATGTGTTGTGTATATATATACATACAAACTCGTTATTTAAAAATCTTTTGAGAATTATAATTATCAAATCTCATTAAAAATTTTATTTCAGCATAGCAAGTCTCATTTGAGGCGTAGTGTTTGGGTGCCGATTATATAAATTGCTTAAGTATAGTGCCAATTATGAAATTAAGTACATGCTAGTATGATAAATTATAATAAGTGCAATACATATTATATAAGTTGTATTAATAGCGTAAAATTACTAAAATTGAGTCCATATCAATATGATAAATCCTAATTAATATAGTGTTGATTACATATTCCTATTGGAGTAGTGCCAATTCTAAATCAATATGTTTTAAATTTATTTTGATGTTAAAAATAAAAATTATTTAGTTACTATACTAATTATTGCAATAAAAACGCAATAAATTAAAAAATCTATATTAATTTAGCAAAAAATTTGATGAATTTAAAACTATATTATAAGTTCAGGGATCAAATAAAACTTTTAATTTTTTTCATTTAGTTCATTTAACGGTAAATTAAACAGTATGGGCGTAAGAGTTTAACATAACAAAAATTTTAGAGATATTATAATAATTATTAAAAACACAGAGACCTAATAGTATAACAGGTCAAATCTTGAAGATGTTATAGTAATTAACCCTTAAATTTATGTCTCAATCACCTCACATTCCTAACAAATAAAAAAAGAGAAAATTACACCCAACACTTATATTTGACCATATTTTTTC
Organism: Mallotus japonicus; assembly: GCA_949634005.1. Lineage (NCBI taxonomy): Eukaryota > Viridiplantae > Streptophyta > Magnoliopsida > Malpighiales > Euphorbiaceae > Mallotus > Mallotus japonicus. The sequence goes on from CATIWK010362318.1 coordinate 16,001, forward strand.
ATTTACACTTTCCGCATTTTTTTTAATGCTTAACCCTCCACTTTTCATGTTTACTTTTTTCTTTTATTTTCATTTTTACGATTTTTGTTCTTGTTCTTCTTCTTATTATTATCCATATTATTATTTTATAAATATTTTATTTTTGATACTATTATGCTTTCATAAAAGCTAAAGTGCAAAATTAAGAGGGTAAAAATAATATTATTTTTATATGTTTGTGGTTGTTTTGGTTTCAATTTTATGTGGTTGTTTTTCTGGTTGTTTTGGTTAGTTCATTTTCAGTTTTCTGATTGTTTTTTGTTGTTTTAGCGGTTGTTTTGACAATTGTTTTTAATTGTTTTGGTTGGTTCATTTTCAGTTTTATGAGGTTGTTTTTCTGGTTGTTTTTGGTTACTTTTCTAGTTGTTATTGGTTGTTTTGGCTGTTGTTTTTTATTATTTTGGTTGGTTCATTTTCATTTTTATAAGGTTATTTTTCTGGTTGTTTTTGGCTATTTTGGTTAGTTCATTATTAGTTGTATGTGGTTGTTTTTGAGTTTTTTTTCTAGTTGTTTTTAGTTTTATGAGGTTGTTTTTTTGGTTATTTTTTATTGTTTTTCTAGTTATTTTTGGTTGTTTTTAGTTTTGTTATCTTTCTGGTTGTTTTTAGTTGTTTTGGTTGGTTAATTTTCAGTTTTATGAGGTTATTTTTGTGGTTGTTTTGGCTATTGTTTTTGGTTGAAAAAAATTAGTTAAAGGATAATAATGTGCAAATGTCTCCAACTTACTCTCTACAAAAGCCTTTTTTACAGAGAGAGAAAGAGAAAAAAGGCAATCAATTACAAAAATAAGAATTCTTGTAGCTCTTAGTTAAAGGTCAAGAAATATAATAATATGTAGATGTGTGCATGCTTCACTTTACTGTACTGATGAGCTTAAAGAAGAAGTAGAGTTATCAAGACAATATGATTAAAAAAAACCAAGAAAACGAAAATTTGCTGATAATGAAACAAGGGAAAGAGAAGAGAAGGAGAAGAAGAAAAAGAAGAAGTAAAACAATATGATTAAAAGAAAAAAAATGAAAAGATAGAAGAAGAAAAAAAACGAAAGACTTGCATATAAAGGAAAAAAAAGAAAAGACAAGAAGGAGAAGTAAGATCGTATTTTTGAAAAAAAAAAAACTTTGAAAACAATATTTTTGTAAAGGAAAAAATTCAATTCCATTTTTAAAAATATTTTCTCTTTTGGGGAAAGTACGGAAAACCACCCTGTTGTTTCACAGTTTTAGCTTTTTAAGTATGTGATTTTTTTTTGACACTTTTAAGTATGAGTTTAACGCCGTTACACATTTTTAAGTTTATATGCTAGACACTGTTAACTGTGTCCTAGCTGGCGCCTACGTGGCATAGCTTGCCCAATAGCAAAAGCCACTTCATCCTTGCCATGGCCCACACCACGCCACCTAATAAAAAAAAAGTTAAACCAAAAACAAAACCATTAAATGAATCTTCAATATTGTCCAAAGAACTCATTGTCCAAATTAAAAATTCCCTAACCTAACACACAAAACCTTCACCAATTGATAGAAATTTTCAACAATGATAAAGTCATTTTGAGATCAATCACCAAATTAAGCACAAGGGATTCAGAATTTGAAGCTTGAAGTAATTTGTGAGAGGTAATTTTATTTGTTTATTTACTTAACACTGAAGTACCTTGCTGTGTTGTTTTGCTAAGGTTAGGGTTTGTTAATTCGGGATTTTGTTTGTTTTGGGTTATGGGTTATGGGTCATGGAGTCGGGTTAGGGCATTTGAACAAGTCGGGTTAGGTTATTGGGTATGGTATATGGGTGGGATGGAATTTGGGTGGGAAGTGTTAATGGGTCGGATGGAATTTTGGTATACATTGTTTGTCTTCTTTATTGCATTTGGGATTAAGAGAAAAAAAAAGTGGAGATTTGTAGTATGAAGGAATATATCAGTTTTCATTGTATGGTTTGTTGGTTGCATGTGGTATTTTGCACTAAAATAGGGAGTTTTATGAAATGCAGCTCATGGCAGAGGTGGTTAGCTTCCAGATTCACTATGGTGGCCATTGGAACAAGAATGATGATGAAAATTGGAGATATGAAGGTGGTGGAATCAGGTATATTCGAAATTAAGATATTGACTACCTTTCTTATC
>CATIWK010362333.1:0-28685 GCA_949634005.1 Mallotus japonicus
AAATAATAAAAATGATAAAAGTGTCATTTTTACCATAAAAATGTCAACTTTATGATAAAAATGACAAATTTACCCAAAAAAAAAAGCATAAAAGCAACAAAAATGATGAAAATACAATAAAAATAAAAATACAGAATTAAAATAAAGATGCAAACAAAATGACAAAGATGATAAAAATATTATTTTCACCATAAAAATGTGGATTTTATGATAAAAATAATACGTTTATCAAAGATGGCAATATAAATTACATAAATAATAAAAATGCAAATAACATAGTAAAAATGATAAAAATATTATTCTCACCATAAAAATGTGGATTTTATGATAAAAACAATAAATTTATCAAGAGAGAAAATAAAGAGAATAACAAAATTAATAAAAACGCAAAAATAACAATAAAAATGCTAACTTTACATCAAAATACCCATTTTTTATATAAAAAAGAAAAATAATGCAAGAATGATGGAAAATGAAAAAATGAATGCAAACATTCCTGGATTCACCCGAACTACCCACTCCTTCTACATTTCATATATCAAAACTTCAAAATCAGCACAAAAAGTCACAACTTCACCACAATATAATAAACAATAAAAGTAAAATGCAAAAATAAGAGAACGGAGTAGAAGGAGAAGCAAAATAATATGATATGCAAATTTTAATTGAAAATGATTAAAGATCCTCAGAAGGACCGGGTGATAACCCTTGAAGTGTACTTTGACTTAGATGTGGTTGGATATGGATTTTGGATCTAAATTCTTAAGAAAAATGTAGAGGATTGGCTAAAAGTGTATAGAATGGGAGTCATGAGTCTTCAATTTAGCAGAGTTTCGATATATTTTCGTCCTCCTCCCTTAAAAAATGGGGTGTGGAGGCCTATTTATAGGCTAAAAATTGGGTTTGGGGCACACGAGGACGCGCCACGGGCGCGTGTGCGCTTGCCTAAGGTGCATGAGCACGCACTCCTTCGGGCTTACCGACGCATCCATTTTAGGTGTTTTTAAGGCTTAAGTGTGTGTTTCAGGCATTTTTGGGTATTCATCTTGTCTGAGCACATCCGGGAAGACTTCCGAAGAAAATTTTCCCCCATCTGGTCGAGATAAAACCTTCATCCTCAGATTTTTAGGAGACTGCTGAAATTTGGGTATCAACACACCCACGATCCCAAGTTTTTCAACAAATCTCACTATTGTCCTTAATTTTTGAATTGTTACTTAAAACCCCCTGAGTTTTAATTATGATTTCCTAAATATCATTTATATCATTTTTTTGTAGAATCCTTACAGGCATGTTGACATGGCAGTATATGTGGTGCACATTTTTACTTAAACAAATTCCACATCAGATTAGTAGGGCATGTGACAACATGTAAGCACCATGCATCCCACTAATTCTCTCTCCTTTAGTTTCTATTGCAAAATTCTCTTTCATTTACTTTTAATTTTTCTTAAACTTTCTTGGAAACCAAATACGAATGAAATGCCTAAAAACCTTCTCAAAATCCAAAAACACAAATATATTGTTCAACACTAATAATAGCAATAAAAATATATATGTCTACAAAGTAAAAAAGTAATAACACAAGAGTAAAGAGAGAATGGACACAGAGATTTAACGAGCTTCGGCAATGTACCTACGTCCTCGGGAGCGAGCAGCTGGAGGTTTTCTATTATTCAGAAACTGCTAACTGGGGTTATAAATACATGCTGTATATATAGCAATATAGGTACGGTACATATTACAAAATCACAATAATATGGATTGAGCTTCTAAAAAATAATTAAGATGAAACCAAAAATTCTCCAAGAAAGAAAACAGGGTAATTTACTAACACCACCCGAGGTTTGTCCTAACTTACTACTCCATCATTACATTTTCACAAGTCAATTAAATACCCCATCATGTTTGATTCTATTAATTATTTTTCCCTTCCATAAAATTTTTTTGGAATATATTGTTAATTTTTAAAATATACTTTTAACTAAAAGGAATAATTAATATTATAATATCAATAATTATAAAAAAAAGTCCATAAATGCCCCTCATCTTCTCATCCACACCCTCTTTCCTTCTCTCACCAAGCCCGTTACTTCCATCAGATATGATTGGCTCATTAGACCCCTGTTTTTGCATATTGTTTTTCTATTACTGATTTGAGCTCTTTCAGTCATCGGTGCGACTCCAAATGAATAGTTGAAATTTTTTTCACTATAGAACACTTGAGGGAAAAAAACTCAAAGAAACCCTTAAAAAAAAGCCAAAGATGAGTTCTAAGCTATATGTAATAAAAGGAGATGACTTGGTGCTCTTACACGTCATTCACTCTAATCTCAAGAACTTCTCTACTAATGGTTGCTTCTCCCTTCAGATTCTTGTAAACTCTTACTTATGTTATTTTTATCACTTAATGATCAACCTCAGTTCAATGTGCTTTACTCTTGTTTTCTTAGATTTTTAGTCTACATTAGAATTTGTTAAAGAGAAGCTATGGAGGAAATGTGGGACGTGGATTAATTCAATGTCCATATAGCTTTATGATGATACTAACTCCAAAATTTTTTATTTAATTGATAGTTCAAAACCCTTTAGCTTTTATTCTCCTCTTAATGGTTTCCTTTCTCCATCTTTTTTAGTCTTTAATTTTGTTTTTCCTTTTTGTTTTTGGGTTAAATTATAAGTCAAGCGAGATTGGATGCATGTGTTTTAATTAATAATTACTAATTATTATTTGATATATAAATAAATCAAGTGAGATCCATGTGGTAAGTTTATTAATAGAGTTTATAATTACAGCTCAGTTTCAATTGTTTATATATGTTATCATTTTATAGTTTTAAAGTTTAAATTGGAAATATTATATTATCACAAGTTAACAATGGCATCATTTATAAATTTGATAACATATTAAGGGTAGTTATTACTTTTTATTTAATTTAACTTTTCTTTTTGACAGAAGGAAGAAATAGTTAATAAAATCAAACCTAAGGGGGTATTTAATTGACTTTTGAAAAAGTAAGGATGAAATAGTTAGTTAGGATAAACCTCATGGGGATGTTAGTAAATTACCCAAGAAAATATACACCCACTTACTCAACAAATTCAAGATCACAATATGGAGGAGAGATTCAAATGGAATTGGCCCATCTTAAACAAGTCTTCCATGGGTGGCCAACGTATAATTATTGTCTTAACCACAAGGCTGCTGCCACAACATCATTAGCGTAACATGTTATGACTATTGCCACTATCATTGGATCTTCATCTTAATAATATGATTATTGTTTTGATTGTGTTTAAAGTTCTTTTTTTTTTTACAACTTGTGTCTAATTTATAAGGTGTAAGAAAATGAAGGAATACTTAAAGTAGGTTGAAAAGAATTCATTAGGAAAAGTTGAGGAGAGAAGTGACAACAATTTGCTATTGATGATGGTGTGTTGGTTTTGGTCAATGATGATGGTAGAGCTTTGTTTTGTTGTATAAATAGCTGATTTTTTTTATTTATTTAAAGGTGCATTTGGCATAAACGAAAGTGAAGGAAAATGAAGAAGAATGAGGAAAAAAAGGGTATAAAATGGAGGAATAGGTAGACAAATGGTGCTGATGTAATACCAACAGTCCTACTAACCTATCATGGAATCTATAAAAAAAAAAAGGACTAAATAAAAATTTTGTACCATGTATGCTACTACATTAGCCACCAATGAAGATTTTCCTAGAAAATAGGATGAAGGGTTCTCATGGGATTTCAATTGAAACTCAAGGAGTTTAAGTGACAAATTAAAATTTAGGGTGCGTTTGAATTGGGGATAAAGGAGGGTAAATGTTACTTCTGTAATACATTAACTCCCTTTTAACCATGTTTGACAAACTTTAGAATATTAAGATTAACATTTAACCTCCTTAACAGTTAACCTACTTTTAAGTATATTTTTGTTAACATAGTTTAAGGTAGGGTAAAAGTCTATAAAAAAAATTTATGAAAAATATAAATTTTTTTATTTTTCATGTGTATTTATAAATTTCTTATCTTCTTATTTTTGTCTACATTAATAAAACAAAAATCAAATCTATAAAAAAAATTATATAAATCAATTTAAAATTATAGTGATTTTATTATTTTTATCTTTTATTCACAATTTTAATTCTGTCATTGTCACTTATTTATATTTTTTATTTTCAATTTTTTTCATGTTTATTCTTATGAGAATGTTAATAAATTAATCATATTAACATTGATTAAATATTATTTTCATCATTTTGAATTTAATTATGAAAAATCTTGTCAAATAATTAGTATATGTGTTTTCATGACTAGTTATAAACTGGTTGTTATAAGCAATTTTATTTTATTCTTTATCAATTATATTGTATAAAGTCTATAATATTTTTTCTTCTATGTGTGGGAATGTATAAATATATATCATGTAGCTTTATCTTCATAAAAATTATTCTAACATTTTTTATTATTTGATATGTTACAAATTAATTTTATTGTTTATGAAAATTAAATTATAATTTATTTATTTATTTATTTTTATTATTATTTCGTATATATTAACGGCTTTTTTTTAAAAAAAAAGATTCAATTATACAGCTTATGCATTACCCTTTATTTACCAAACAAGGTTAACAATTTAACTATTACATCTATAACTGTTACTCACTTAATAGTTACACCTATAAGTGTTACACTCCATTTCTTTAATTTCAACCCAAACGTGCCCTTAGAGACAACTGTGAGATCTACCGAAAAAATAGGGACGGTGAGTATTGATTATCCATAGAAAAGCCTATATTAGATATAAGGCATATTGGTGCCTAAAATCACAATCTTTCGACTTTTTGCAAATTTATATATAAACTTGGGATAATGAACCCATAAGTCCTATACGTTGTCAAAAATTACAATCAAGTCCTATAAAAATTTCTTTTTTTAATTGAGTTCTAGAAGCACGTTAGTTCACTTCCGTTATCTCTAACCGAATGGATTGATGTGGCAATTAGACCCCACCCAATGAATTGACGTGTGCAACCAACTTATCAATGATACTGAACTCATAAGTCCTATAAGTTATCCAAAATTTCAATCAAGTCCTAAATTGTTTCTCTCCTAATTAACATGAAAAAAAATCATTGCACAATATCTCTGTTTCAAACATCACGGATTATCATCAACATACATCGAAAAATCTTCCAAAAAATTACAGAATCTCTATTTCAGAAATTTCATTGCTCAATATCCAATAACTGCAAAGAGGATTTCATATTTAAAAAATAATAAGAACAATAAAAGTGAAAAGAAAGAATCACTCAAGGATTTCATATCTAAAAAAAAATAAAAAGAACAATAAAAGTGAAATAGAGGAAGCCAAGTTAAGAATCGATAATACTCTTCTACAATTTTCAAGAATCAAAACTGCACCAGCAAGATCGCCATGTTCAACTGCAGTTCTTGTTGTGACATCGACTCAATTGCTTGAAGTCTGTTACGTTGTCTTCTCCAACGCGACTATACTGTTCGTACTACTGTCCAACTTGACCTTCTCGATTATAAATCCATCATCCTCCCAATCGACGGTTGTGTCAGCGTTTTTTAGGACTTGATTGAAATTTTGGATAACTTATAGGACTTGTGGGTTCAGTATTATTGATGAATTGGCTGCACACGTCAGTTCATTAGGTGGGGTCTAATTGCCACGCCATTTCATTCCGTTGACATAACTGAGATGGATTAACGTGAAACACTTTAAATGCTTCTAGGACTCAATTAAAAAAAATTTAAGAATTAATTGCAATTTTTGACAACTTATAGGACCTGTTCCAATCAACTTTTACTGTTGAGAAGTACAAATTTAATTAATATTATAAAATTGTGTGTAATATAAATTCTAGAATTTCTCACAAAATGGAAATCAAACGACTAGTGGTGACCCAGTTGTGCGAGTCAATATCCCAGCTCAGCCCAAACCCTAAAAATTGCAACTTACCGTTTAGTTTGGTACACAAAATTCAATATTGGAAGCCAACAACAGCCCGCATTGCAGTTCCAAGTGAGTTTGTTTCACTCCAACTCGCCACCAGGCTCAGCTGCCGCAATCACGGCCATCATAATCTTATTTCAGTCTTCAATTGAGCTTTTCATTGACTTTAGTGCATTGAGCTGAGCTATACAATTAGGTATTTTGAGTTTGCCGCAGCTCTTTTTGGTTACCGAGATTTTGTTTTTTGAAACACTTTTCTGAATGGTTGAACTGTTTCTAGTTCGTACAAAAGATTTCGTATTTAGAAGTAAAATAACATGTTAAAGTGTAGTTTTTTTTTGGATTATATAACGATTAGAGTTCTGTTCTTTCTCTTGTTGCTATCTATATAGGTCTCAGGATTGGAAATTATTTAATTTGGAGTATCTCTATTATTATATGTTAAATAGAGGTTATACTCAATATGGATACTGAAGATTCAACTATTTCACGAGCTGAAGAAATTAAAGTATTAGCTAATGAAGCATTTAAAGGTAAGTGGTTTAATTTAATTTAATTTGTTTGTTTCTATGTGGGTTGTTGTTGGGATTTGACATTGTGCTAATTTTGTGTCAATTTTCGGGCTTACAGCTCATAAGTTTGGTCAGGCTATTGATTTATATACGCAAGCAATTGAATTAAATGGTCAGAATGCTGTTTACTGGGCAAATCGTGCATTTGCCCATACTAAATTGGAGGAGTATGGCAGTGCAATACAAGATGCTTCAAAGGCTATTGAGACTGATCCTAAATATTCGAAGGCATGGATGGGTTTCTTTGCTACCTAGATTTTTTCTTTTCTCACTGTCTGCCTACACTTGTGGCTTGTGCATCTCTTTGCTTTTATCTTCATAGTTCGCTCAATAATTGCAGGGTTATTACAGGCGAGGCGCTGCTTATCTTGCTATGGGGAAGTTCAAAGATGCACTGAAGGACTTCCAGCAGGTGTTTTATATGGTTCTATTGTATTATTTATTATGAGTTTCCTTTTGGTTTACAAGAGAGAGGTTATTTGTTTCATTCTCTTGACTTTTCGTCATCTCCGATTCTTGCATATTTATTTATGTCTTGATGAGTTAATTGTGGATACTTATTGCTTGAATCTTTTGGTTTATTATTACGTGTTCATACTCTTATGAGCTTTTAGAGCTAAGTTATTGCACGCTTGATGTGATGCATTTTAGTGGATTTGATTGAGCTATTATTGCCTTATAAATTTTAAAGTTAGCATAAGGCTCTCTTGTGAAAGTTGCCTTTCAATTTAACATAGGTCTGAGTTGTGCTTCTATTTAGTAAAAAGTCACAATAAAACTTGTAGCTACTTGTGCTAAAAAATAAGGGAGTAATTCCTCCTAAACAATAAAATATAACGTGGGGGAGTTCTGAAATTAAAATATCTTGTTTATAGCGTTCTCTTGGATATGCACTAGCATATGTTTTAACCACACCTTTATGATCTTAACTTTCGAGGTAGGTTCAGCAAAAAATTAATTTCAAAGGGAAGATTTTGACATTTGAGTTGACATAATTGATCCCTGCAAATCACTTAAGAAAAGAAAACTGTAATAATATAAGCTTGTAGTCTCTTATCAATTAAATATTGGAACTACCATTTAATGCTATGAAGAGTTGAGAGGAAAATGATTATTGCTGATAGAGTGTAGCAACAAAGAGTATGACGAATGACTGGTGGTATGTTCATTTATCCATTTCTTGTGAGTCAAAGGGTTTCTCACCACTGCTGTCTTTCTGTTCTTCAAACCAGCTAAAGGCTTCCACTGTGCCCCTGTTAGGTCTTGTAGATGCAGAGGGATTGTTTTCTTTGTTATTCTTATTTGGCAATTCTAATTGCAATTTACATTTGGCGAGCTTCTTTGTATGGCCTTCTACTTTCAATGCATTAGTGATTCTAGTTTGAATGAAGTTTTTTAATTTGGCATAATAATGTCAGGCCTGAGTATTTCTGTATGCTGCAGGCTGCAGACTTTTTTCTTGGAAAATTTATGTTAATAAAAGTAATATCAAAAGCTGGGGTTTTTTTTTCCTAGGACAACCTTACACGGTCATAATTGTACAACATATCTATTATAGTCATGCAAATGCATGGTGCGAATAGGTTTCTTGTTTCTGCTACTCAATGGTTGTTGACCAAAATACTTTGCATCTTTGCGTGGTCTCAAGTAGAGATTAAACATCTTACATCCTTTAAGTAAATTTGAATTGACAAATGATGGTACATAATAGAAAGAGCAAGTGTGATTCTGATGGGGAAACAAGCCTAGTTCTTATATTACCGTGTCATCATATAGGTACATAAAGTTGAAATGCCATTTTATGAGGATTTGGAATATTTATTCTACTTGATATTTTGTTGATGACTGCCAATACACTTTGTTGAATTTTCTTTCATTAATTGTGCTCATTTTTTAGGCAACATTTTCTTTTTTTTTGCTGGGAAGATGTGAAGGGTTTTGGCACATTTTAGTTGAAAAATATATTGTGCTATGACAATAAATTCTCTTATGTGTAATTTAGGTCAAGAAAATCTGTCCAAATGATCCAGATGCCTCCAAGAAATTAAAGGAATGTGAGAAGGCAGTAATGAAGCTTAAGTTTGAGGAAGCAATTGCTACACCAGATTCTGAAAGACGCTCTGTAGCTGATTCTATTGATTTTCGTTCCTTAGGTACTTGTTTCTTTATGCTGTTTTGTGTGTTTTGGTATTTTCTTTACTTTTCCCCAACAATTATATCATCATTGTAGTGGTCATTTGGTGATGGCAAGACATTTAAATCTAACTGGGGATATGTTTAGCTTTTCAACCAAAAAGAGCACAATGGTAAAGAAAATTATAAAAGGTTTCATGTAGCATCCTTTGTGGGCTATGTTTAACATAGCCCACAAAGGATGCTACATGAAACCTTCTATAATGTTTTTTACCACTCTGCTCTTCTTGGTTGAAAAGCTTTCTAACCGTATGGTTGACATACCTACTACTATGTGTGCCGTTATCTGTACTTGATGGCCTTAAGTTACATTTTTTATTCTTTCTTCTTAGTAAAGGGCCGGGCCATTTCTTAAGAATTGTTTTATATAACTTTGAGAAGCATTGGCTTGTTGGTCTGAGATGGGTCACCTTCATAACCCAAACCTTGTTAGTGAGGGGTCCTTATTGGAATTGATTGGTCTGAGGTTTGTTTAAAACATCACTATTGGATTGCAATGCTAAACATGGTAGGTTTAGCAATTTCATGGAATAAATAATGAATGTGCTCACAAAAAAAGAAACCTGATAAATTATCAAATGGTGGTTCTTTTTGAAATTCATTGAAATGGGACTAAATCACTGCTATGGGGAATTTAATGCTGAATGTGGCACGTTCAGCAACCTGGTTAAGTAAATAATGAACGTGTGCTCAGAAATACCAAACCTGCTGCAAAAGGGCCATTTGGGAAAAATGCTAGATGATATTTTCTGAAGCTGACAACTGGCAAGTTAGAGACATTACGAATGGATATGTTCAATAAATTTTTAGGGTCTATTCAAGGGAATCCAGCAAAGCTAACAAATGGAATGTTGAAAAGAACAATATCTATTTAACTGTTTTAACAGTTCTAGTATCTGTTAGGGGTGTGACATGCTTTGATGAATGTTTGAGATATGTAGTTTCTGTGTTGAAGATTTCTTTTTATTATTATTATCAGAATTGGAACTGTATGTTCTTTTATCTGATACCTAAATACAATAAATTTAGGGCAACATGAAATTAAGAACAGTGGAAGTGAGGAAGTGATATTACAAAATGTAGTTTCACTGCTTTGAAATTTTATATTGATGTCTTATATTGTTATTCTTTGACTTACTATTTGATGGCATTTTTTTGAGGGATGGAGAGATGGACCATAATCTGGTGTACACTTATTTTAAATTTCTTTTCAAAGAAGAATCTCAATTCTTCTGAAGTTTTGTGATTGTAGGTTTTAAGATATAAGTGTATGTTTCATATTGATTGTTCTGCTTTCATAATCACTAAGCTATTCCTAGAAGCATAAAACTCTCATTAATGTTATCTATAGTTCCATCAATAGCATTGTTATGGTGCTTTCAGGAGTTTCTCTTTTTTTTTTTTTTTTCCAAGGTAGCTTATTGTGTTAGTTTCATATGTTCATTGCTTAATTTTATGTATTTGGTTTATATTTCTTCTCTTTGCTTTTGGTTCTGCATTACATTGTTAAGGGCATTTTCTGTTTTGTTGAATTGGTTTAATTTGATGAAGTGATTGGTAGATTATCATGAGCTAATAAGTTGGGTGATAGTTATAAAGCTTGGGGAACTTTTGAAGCCAAAGTTATCTTATTCAGTTCTCAAAAGCCTGAACCCAAAACTACCAGTCTATTATGTAATCTGCTAAACTGAACCAAAGTAAGGTGGTAAGAGTTGGGTAATTGGTTCAAGCAGTACACAACCTTCTTTGGTTTTTCGATCAATTTTACAATATTTGAAATTTGAAAATGGTGAAAAAATCTTATAAGAGGGGATAAGACATCACTCATGTGTAGAAAAAAAGAAGAGAAGGAAATACGTTTCAGCTTTTGATTGGAAAGTTAAAAGATAGAATGAAGGCTTCTTACTCTTAATAAAAGCCACAAGTTGGAAGTTATTACTCTCGATAAAAGCCACTGGTTGGAAGTGATATACCCATAGCTTTTGTGTATCTCAACAGCCTGGGTGCCCATATTTTCTCTTATATTGATAATAGCACTGATTGTTAGAGCAGAAAATCTACGCAAGGCACTGTATCTGGCTGAAGTTATATCCACCTGATCCATTTGTCCATTTAACTCCAAAATCTGTCCCCTTCAAATTTGTACTATATAAGTGGTCTTGATGTCTAATGTACAATTAATATTTGAAAACTGAAAATAGTGAAAAAAATCTTATAAGAGGTGGAGAAAATATCACAGATGTGCAGAAAAAGAGAATAGAAGGAAATACATTTCATTTTTTATGGGAAAGTTAAAAGATAGGAAGAATGCTTGTGCTCTTATATGTTACTGTTAATAAAAGCCACAAGTTGGAAGTTATTACTCTTGATAAAAGGCACAAGTCGGAAGTGATGTACCCAGCACCTTGTGTATCACACAACCTGGGTGCCCATATCTTCACTTATGTTGATAATAGCACTGACTGTTGGAGAAGAAATCTACTTAAGGCACTGTACCTGGCTGAAGTTGTATCCATCCTGATCCATTTGTCCATTTAACTCCAAAATCTGTCCCCTTCAAATGTGAACTGTATAAGTGGTCTTGATGTCTGATGTACAGTTAACATTTGGATTTCCCTTTTTGCGATGAGAAAAACATTGAGAATTTGTTTTCCTTTTACAAGCATGCTGACTTGCCTCCGTTAAACACATATTATCTAACTGAAATGACACTGTAAGGGCTTGAGCCAACTATCTATGAACACTACCTGCAAGGGTAATGTTCTTGTATTTTTATACTTCTTGCCCAAAGTTATTGCAGCATTTAAATTAGAAACAAATTATTCATTTCTGAAAAGTTATCTGAATAATGCTTAAGCATCTTGCTTCATGGCATCCCATTGTGTCTTAGCATGGTCTATACCATCAATACCCGGGGCTTCTCTCAGTTTCCAGGGTCCCCTTTGCCTTTTTCTTATTTTGAGAGGTTGATATTCCATTCTGATTTTGGTTTACATTGTCTTGGGCTTCACTCTCTTGGAAGGTCACACAGGTTAAAATTTTTTATCTTCCGAGTTTGGTTGCTTGGAGAGTGATTGTTCTGAAGGTGTCTTTTTGGATGCATTGTATGTAATTTTGATGCTTTATTTACTTAAAAAGGTTTGTACTATTTATGACTGTTGTCTAAGTTGAGGATAAATTAAATTTGTTGGATTTGAATTTGGCAGTGGGTCCTATGTATCTGTCTAATTTATCACTAGGCTTGGTCAGGCGTTAAGACTATGATTATAATTTTTAGTGTGTTTGCTTCTCTTGATAAAATTAGTCATTGTAAGTATTAATTATTTATTTTCTACATTATCCTAATAGGGACTGGCCCCAGTTCATCATCCGTGCCCACCCAAGTGGCCATAGTACCAGTGGCAGTAGCAGTTGTGGTCGCAGCTGTGATTTTGGTAGGAAGGGAAAAAGCCGCAATGGTGGTGGCAGTACTGGTGGTGATACTGGTGGCCTTAGGGGCATGTTGGTGGGGTGGCTGGAGGGTTAGTGGTGTCTTTCCCGAGAGAAAAATATTTAACCTAGGTTTGAACTCAGGGTTAATAAAGTGCTATAGTCACAACCATTTGATGATACCGTTATAGTCACAACCCATTCCATGATACCGTTCCATGATATCGCTATTGCTCTTAATGTTCATATTTTATCTAAAACATTTAAGGAAAACAAGAAAAACATTTGCTTTTATTTGGCATTTCCCTGAAGCTTGTGGATACGCCATGTGAATATAGATTTATTATGCTTGAGATTTTAATATATATATAGAAAGAGTCAATGTGGATTTGCTGTTCTTGAAAATTTCTGATATCCAATTCTTTTGAGATATTGACAAGTGTTCAGTTAAGAACTCTGGAAGAGATTTTTTTTTTCCCTTAATTACAATACTTGTAGTCCCAGACTCTCAGGCATCATTTATTTAGGGATGGCCAGATTGCTGCTTGCATCTCTTTCCCAGCTTATATTTCATGTTATTCTTTTTATTTGTTGTTTTCTATTTTTGTGGTTAGTGGAAGAAACTTATTCCTAAGCATTATTGAAAATGCTTTTCTATGACGATGCTAGATGTGGAGCCACAATACTTGGGTGCAAGGATAGAGGGAGACACTGTTACTTTGGATTTTGTCAAGAAAATGATGGATGATTTCAAGAATCAAAAGTGCTTACATAAACGGTATGATTGGCAAAAACAGCTATGAATTTGATATATGAAACATGGCTTATCTAATGCTTCTGTGAACCCTTCTGCATTTATTTTAGATATGCGTTCCAGATTGTCTTACAAACAAGGGATATGTTACGAAATCTGCCTTCTTTGCTTGATATAAATGTTCCTGAAGGGAAGCATTTCACTGTTTGTGGTGATGTACATGGTCAGGTAATCATGTTACGTCTGCTATTCTGCATACATTTATTTGCTCAATGGCATATATTTTTGCTAATGTTATTGAAAACATATTTTAGTCTTTGCTTTCACAATATTGCAACCATGTCTTTCTTCTTTTAAAGGTAGAATACTTGTTGATTGAAACTATATGATGTTTTCAGTGTTCAAAAATATGTTGGGATTAAATGGAATGAAATTTGTGTCATCATCATCTGAATACATTTTGGAATTTTTATGTTAATGTTCTGTCCTGTCACATCTCTGCATTGACTTAGCTTTCCAAACTCTTTACTGATGTGTTATCCTCCAGTCCATTTAAATGTTGGAAAAGTTTTTTTTTCATTTTAGTACAATGTTTATTGGTTCCATGCTTTCTATATTAGCAAATTTGTTGCATTGCTTCTTTCCTGAAAACCATCCACTTCTTCTAACCTAGTAACAATGGGATATTTTTTTTTTCACTAAATTGATTTACCTTTGTTTATGTAATGTGGCAGTTCTATGATCTGTTAAACATTTTTGAGCTCAATGGTCTTCCCTCAGAAGAGAACCCATATCTGTTCAATGGTGATTTCGTGGATAGGGGATCATTTTCTCTTGAGGTCATTCTCACATTGTTTGCATTTAAGTGCATGTGTCCATCAGGTGAACCATCTTTTATGTTCTTTTGCACTTCCACTCTTTGGTTACAATATTTTATACAAGGATTCTATTATTGTCACCATTAATGTAGATTTCTCTTCTTTTTTTGGTGTTAATACTTTATATATCATTTTAACAATTACATTATCCTGCATACTGCTGGTTTTAATTTTTTCGTTTTTCTTTGCGGCCTTCTATTTTATGCTTTAAGTTGTCGATTGCATTTTCAAGTTATCATATTACTTATCCATTTTGTGAAAATTTTCAGCCATATATCTTGCTAGAGGAAATCATGAAAGCAAGAGTATGAACAAGATATATGGTTTTGAGGGTGAAGTCAGATCCAAATTGAGTGAGACATTTGTGGAGCTCTTTGCAGAAGTCTTTTGCTGTTTACCTTTGGCTCATGTAATAAATCAGAAGGTATTTGTTGTTCATGGAGGTCTTTTTAGTCTGGACGGGGTCAAACTATCTGATATTGGAGCTATTGACCGGTTTTGTGAGCCCCCTGAAGAAGGTAAGCTGCAACTTTCTATTTTTTCTCCTTAAACTAAATTTGTGTTATTTGTATTATATGGATCCTCATCATTGCTCTCACTTTGTAATTACCTTGGTATTTGTAACTGCTGAAAGCTATCATGGCAAGTCAGTCCTCTCACATTTGTATAAGATTATTATTAATGATGCGCCCATTGGTTGTGATTTATTATTGGTTTTTCAGCATGAAAAACTTTGTTGTTGCAATTTTCCCTTGATGATTGATACAATACTTTAGGTTCTGTTTCTCCCAGTCTGCACAGTGTGCCTTTTGTGACTCTGAGGATTGAAATAGAAGTCTCTCATTAACTTATCTGTTGCAAAAGTTGCAAATGTTTGCTGATTTGCCATGTACTGTGTAGTTATGCTAAGAAATCAAATTAAACTAGATGCTCTGCCCTTTTGTAATGTCTGAACTTCTTGTATGAGTGTCTGGTCCTTCTTCAAGATACCAGACATGTAGCAGCTGATATATTTGCAAGGAAAATGTGTGTGAAGAATCTTGCAATTTTCCTGTTTTCTTTTACACTCATGTGATAAAGTGAACATTTGCAATTTCCAAAGGCATTTCCTCTTTTCCATCTCCTTTATGGCAATATCATTGTTGTGTGAATTTAGTTCACTTTCATCATTTCTCCTGGCCCTATCCACAGATTAATGCATTGGGCATAACATAGTTCAATTTGTTTCACAAATTCTGAGTGATGTCTTAGCTTCAGGTGCCACTTCAACATTGCTTTTTCATTCAATCACATATTGTATAACCCATTAGATTTTAAGATTAGATATATAGTTAATTGGAATTGCATACCAAACGTACATATTTAGGTAAGCGAGGATACAGCCCTTTTGTTGATGACTTGCTGAAGCATTAAAATGTTTAATCGTTGACTCTTCTAATGCATATATGTTCTTATAATTCATTTAATTTTCATCAGGGTTGATGTGTGAATTGCTATGGAGTGATCCACAACCTTTCCCTGGAAGAGGCCCTAGCAAGCGGGGTGTAGGCCTTTCTTTTGGTCCGGATGTGACGAAAAAGTTTTTGCATGAAAATAATCTAGGTAATGATCTTCAAATGTTATGGTTAAAATAAGCTACAAGCATTAGTTCTTTTCTTGTTTAATGTTGGTATCATCTAATGAAAATTACATAACAGATTTAGTTGTGCGATCGCACGAAGTAAAGGATGAAGGTTATGAAATTGAACATGATGGTAAACTTATCACTGTCTTCTCTGCTCCAAATTATTGCGATCAGGTAATTGAATCTTGATGCCATTTGCTTAATGCGGCAGGACTTGTTGTGCCAACATTGGACTTTATATATTTCTTTTGAGTTCAGCAATTACTCATGATCCTGATATGAATATATTACAAAAATTTTATGAGCATATTCCATGTTTTTAATTATGCTATACAGAGTATATCCTTCTGAGCTTAATGGCAACTGTAGGGAAAGATCGCTTGGTAATTTAGAGCTGAAATTCTGTGTTTGTTATTCCTAAATGTAACATGCTGTTTTCTATCTAAAAAAGTTCCCTTAGGGTCTATGTAGAAGATTGGGTACTGAGTAAAATTGCTTGCTTTTTTTCCCTGTTTCCTCGGGAAGCAGCTCAAAATATGAGTTTGACTACTAACAATTTCCAAGGAAATGGGAATACATTGTTCAACACATATCTTCTTTGTATAAGTACATTCTGTGTTATATTTTGCAGACTTGATATCTTGTTGAATATGCACTGCACAAGTGTACAGCTCCCATAAGTTCCTTTTTCTTTTGAGGAGTTGAAGATTTTAGTACTGCTGATGTTAATGCTATGTTTTATTTTATTTTAGAAAGTTAAGAGTATAATAATAATTTATCATGTGGTTTCAACACATTTTGAGCATGCATGGTTTATGGTGACATTGTATTTTTTAATGGTTCTTATATTTTGCACCTTTTCAGATGGGTAACAAGGGTGCTTTTATTCGATTTGAAGCCCCTGAATTGAAGCCAAATATTGTTACATTCTCAGCAGTGGTTGGTGGCTTTTTCCTTTAACATATTCTTTTTTCTTTGTTCTCCTCTTAGGATGAACATTTGCATTAACTGGAGAATACTTAGTAAGAGATGTTACTTAATTTTTCCATTGCCTTGTCTTTTCAATTTGCAGCCTCACCCTGATGTCAAGCCAATGGCATATGCAAACAACTTCCTCCGGATGTTCCAATAGTTGGTGTACCTGAGTCGAATAGCCAATCTTGTATTATTTTCACCATAAGATAGCTCCACTGCTGAAAGTGCAAGTTAAGAAGGCGGCTGGAGAGGAGCTGGTACATTTTGACAATTTAGCGTTTTTAAGTTTGTGATATTCTTTAAGCAATCATTTTCCCCAACATTTGGTGTTTGTAAGAATTTCCACCATTTGGTCTTCTTTTTGGGTATTTTCATCTTCTCAAAGCCCAGTTTTCGGTGCAGAACATACTAGCATGAATACTGGTGCCCCTGTAAAATGTATGACCCTTTTCTGTTGTTTTTAATAGATTTTCTTCATGTTTATTCTGATTAAGGTTGTACTTGTTTGTTTACCTTTATTTTTGCACATATAATTTGTATATATGATGTGCATACAAATAGGCATCTATATTATTTTTCCATGAACTAAGTCGAGCTGATCATTTACTCTAGAAACAGAGAGGTAAAAGGAAGATAAGGAGAATGAAAATGGAAGAAAGAATTATTTGCTTCCTTTCTGGACTGGAAGGAACGAGAAAATGAGAGGAAATGTGATTTTATGATGATGGTATATTGCAAGTTGATCCCTTGTAGGCCTGTTTAATCTATAGATGATAGGTTCAGTCCAGTGTGTTCTTGACATTACAGGTGTTGTGATGTATCTAATTTCACTCAATGTGAGATCATAGGGATCATTCTGTGACGCAATTTTGTGCTCTAGCTGCCGTGGGGGCAGTTAAAGAAAGGAGCTGATAAATTGACTAAGCAGCTGAAGATTGCTAAATCACAAGCAGAGAATTGGTTAAAAGAAGCTTCTGAAAATGTTCAAGCAGGTGGGGAGGAAAGTATTGAAGAATGAATGCTATTGGTCCAGAACAGCAGAACGAATATAATTAGTTTTAACTGAAGTTAATTAGTTGGAATTGTAACTGTATTAGCTTCAGTATTGGATTTGTACATAAATATTGGCTATCAGCTTGTGGGAAAAAAATTTCAAAATATAGTTGATAGAATTCGAAGCTATTAGGGATTAAAACAACTATATATCTTGCTAATTTTTATATCTTACAAAACTCCTAAAATCTAATTGTTTGATGAGAAATAGCTACCAATTTTCTCTATCAGCTAAACCAAATATCTTGTTTGCCTAATTTAGCCGAATATTTTTTTATTGTTAATACGAGTTCGGTAAACATCACAATAATAATAAAAGTTGAAGAACAATTAATAGAGATTTGTTATCAGGTTAAGGTGATAACAGGACTAGAAACAAGTTTTACTCTTTTTTTAACCTAATAAAATTGAATTTAATAGAAGGTTTGTTTCATTGGAAAGCGTGATCGTCAAACTCAGATTAAAAACTAATGAAAATAGGTTGCAAAGATTGCAGAGAAATAAGCTATCAGTTTTGTGAATGAAAGTGATGATCCATTATTTTGAAATCTATACTTATATATAGACACAAATCTAAGAATTAAAATCCAAATCTAACTACCTCCAAAGTCTTGGCCACAGGCCAAGACTTTGGAGGGGTTGTGGGAGGTTGGCGGTTCAATCCTCCACCCCCTTCAACCTCCCTAACAAAATCCTTGGGGCCCATGTGTTCAAAGGTAATTAAATGTTGAGCTTCTCGCATAGGGCTGACTAGTTCCAGCCACGGGATTGGCTCCATTTAAAAGTTGAGGGTGTTAATTCTCCTCTACTTTCCTGTTAAAAAAAAAAATCCAAATCTAACTCTAACAAATATAATACAAATTAAATCTAAAACCAAACTAAGCCTAGAACTATCTAATAGGCTCATAGCCCAAAAACAAACATGCCTTCTAGGCCTGAAACAGAAACCCAAAATATTTGGGTAAGTGTAAATACAATTGTTATATTATGGATCATGTCCATATTGTATTATGGACCAGGGTTATTACATGTGTAAACAAAAAATATGCGTTTTTTTTTCTGTCAAGCGTTTTTTCATATCAAACATTCTTTTTTTCTTCTTTGTGTTAAACTTTGTTTTAATTAGTTAACTTCTCTTTATACTTGTAAAAAATTAATAGGTTAATTGATCTAAACTATGAGTTTCATTAATTTTCACTTTTATGTTCTTGAGAATCAAGAAGACACCACCAACTTCATATTCCCAAGCTAAAATAAGAGCAAAGGAAAGCCAATTCTTTAAGAGGACTTTAATCCCTTTAAGATACATCTCGAAAGTAGCCTTAGATTGTTTAGGTTGCTTTGACGAAGCCAAATCTCTCTTAAATTAAATAGGTTTGTTTAATATGGCTTTTGAGATCCTCCCCACTTATCCTTCCATTGTGATCAAATTTCTTTCTTCTTTCACCATTTGAATGATCTATATTGATAACAATAATCTCCTGAACAACATACACTTCAAGCTTGGTGGTATGGATAGATTCATGATCACCTTAAAATTTAATAATCCTTTTGGGTTTCATAGGGTTAGCCATGTTCATATAAATTCAAATTGGGATAAAATTCCCTTTGGATTAAAAATTGCAAGCCTAATGCTGAAAGGTTCACTCCTGGCCATACAATGTCCTCCTTTTTAAAATCCAAAGTCCTTTGGTATATTCATTGCTTCCTAACCGACTCCATTACTGCTAGAGGGCTATGCAATAAAGCCATAGCCTTGGATAATCTCTTTCTCTTTCATTGTATGGTTAATAAGGAGAATGTGGAGTTGAGTAGATTTTTTTAATAAAGGCTTTGCCTTTTGAGTGATAATGTAAATGGAAACATTTGTAATGGAGGTTTTGTTACAAAATTGCCCAAGACTCTAGAGTCGCCCTCTCTGACCTTGAACCCATTCCATCCACCCTCCTTGATGATACCTTTTTAAAAAACTCCAAGCAATTCAAGAAAATTGGAGAACTTTGGATGTTCAAGGATGATGAGTCCTAACAAGCAATGCATGTGAAGCTTGCTTAAGATCTTGAGGATATTAAGAGGATTAGGGCATATAGTTTTAAGGAAGAACAAGGGAAGGACAAGAGGAACAAGTACCTTAAGAGCCTCAAGTGGAAATAATTAAGAAAAGGGCTAAAGGAGAGGGAAGTTCTAGAGGTGCTTAAAGTGTTGATGAAGAGGCTCAATGGGTGTCCTCCTTCTTCAATAAAATGTCAATTGCAAAGTCCAACTTCAATGCAAGGTTTGATAGGGTAGACGTAAGGCTTGCTCATTTGATAAGTGTCTCTCTTAATAATTCATTATTCACCCGTTAAAAGCTTATGTGTTGAGTTATTAAAATTCATAATATTTTTCTATAAACATAATTAAAAAAAAAATTTTATTTTAGAAGACACATGTTATATTATATATAAAACACTTTAATTCTATTACATCTAAAACATTTTTTTTCCATAAAAATTATGTCTTTTATTCTAATTAAAATATCTTTTTTAAAACTATTTTCTATTTTTTTCTTTTATTTATTCAATTATTATTATTACTATACACATTAAGAATATATTTGTCCTCTTAATAAAAATAATAAAATAAAATTATTGCAATAACTTTTTAAGTTCTCATTTTTATATTTAATTAAATTTTATTTTTAATTTATTAAAATTATTTAATTAATTATTTGAAAATATGTATATTATTTACAGTTATATATATATATATACACACACACTCTTTAATAAAAATAATAAAATAAAATTACCGCAATAACTTTTTAAATTCTTATTTTTATATTTAATTACATAATAGTTTTAATTTATTAAAATTATCTAATTAACTATTTTAAAATATGCATATTATTTACCATCCTCACTTTACATGAATTCACAACTAGTTTTTTTCAAAATTGGACTGTGATTCTCTATTAATGGAAATAACCTATTTGTTTCGGTCAAACAAATAAAATAAAATATTGATTTAAGTAACATTTGCAATTTATAAATAAAATATATAAATCAATAAAAATAATTATAAAGTATTTCAATAACTCATGAATATATGTTAAACAATAAATAATCTGTTATTTAAGATTTATTAATAATATTTGAAAAAAATAATTGGAATGTTAATGTTTAATGTAAAAATAATTATAAAATGTTTTTAACAAATAAATAATAATTGATTTTGATTTAAATTCTCTAGTGAACTAAATAATTATGATTTTTTTTATTTAATTTTAATTTCAAAATCTGAATCAAACAAACAAGGGTTTATTTGCATTTGGAATTAAAAATTAAAATAGTCAATTGAACAAAAAGAAATATTTAGGCGCCAAAATAGTGAAAATCCAAAAGTAAGTATACCATTTGTGAAATTTTTCCATGTACGCGATAAGTATAACGCAGACGTACGACATCGTCGTTTGTAGGGTAATCTGATCTTTACAGTTGTCCAGTTTGGTGGTTGGGAGAAGCGAGTCGTCGTTTGGCTGATTCGTCTCTCTGTTCAAAGGTTAGCTTTATTCGTCTCTTTGCTTTCCAGTTTTGCTAATACTTCCAGAGTTTATTATTAATCATAGAATTGGTCAATGGAATTCCGGTTTCGCTTCAAATTTAATCCAAAATTAGGGTTTTTATGGATTATGAAATTTACTCAATTAAATTAGCAAATTCTATGATGATGTAATTAAATGTATCAATTGTGAATTTCACTTGTAAATAATTTGAAAAGGAATGTTATTTTCTTATTTGAAATTTGAATTGTTTTCCTTTAATTTCTTCAACATTTTTGGAGGAGAAACTGAGACCTCAATTTTGGATGAAGGTTGTTGTTCTGGATGTGCAGTTTCAAATTAAGAAAAGCTTTGATTTGCATTATAATGTGTAGTAGTAACGCTGTAACTTGAGTTCAAATAATACAATGCAGTGCAGTGAAGCTATGTGTTGTAAAATTGTCATATTCATTTGCGAGAACATTAAATAATTGTAATTTATCCAGTGGATCCTGTGAACCAGAAATATGTGAGTGTGTTTTGACATATGTATAAATTTGCATCTAAAAGTATGAATATTGGGGTACATGAAGGCATTAAGATAATTGACTCTGAATAATCTTTCAGTGGTTGTCATGGAGACTGAGGTAACCAGTTCTGGACTTGCTGATGGTTCTATAGAACTAATGGATGAGAATGCAACCAATCCGGGGCCAATTGATGCATCGGTGCTTTATGATCAAGAGAACCATGTCTCCTCAGCAGTATGGGATGGGCAGGTACAGATTATAGTTGAAAAAAATATATATATATATTCCCTGTTCATTTCCTTAATGATGGTCATTTGTGGTTTCATTGTAACTTGTTACAGGAGCGTGGTGTTTTGAGATGTCATGAACACACTTCAAAGTTGGGTGAATGGAGGCTCACACAGCAACAAATTGAGTTGGTGGAGAAGGCTGGATTTGGATATTTAAGAAGGCTTCCTTCTATTAGTCTAGACAATCCACTCATTTCAGCTCTTATTGAGAGGTGGAGGAAAGAAACAAACACCTTTCACTTTAGGGTCGGAGAAATGACTATAACTCTGGAAGATGTGGCATTGTTGCTTGGGTTGGCAATTGATGGAGAACCTGTTCTAGGTGTAACATATACTTCTTGCAAACCAATTTGTGAGAAGTTTCTGGGAAGGGTTCCTGATACTGGTTACATGAGTGGTGGAATGGTAAAACTAAGTTGGTTAAAAGAATACTTTTCACAATGTTCCGAAGATGCACCACTAGAAGAGATTGAGCGCCACACACGTGCTTACCTATTGTACCTTGTAGGAAGCACAATATTTTCAACTACTACTGGGAATAAAGTCCCTATTATGTACCTTCCACTTTTTGAGGATTTTGAGAAAGCAGGAAAGTATGCATGGGGTGCAGCAGCATTGGCTTTTTTGTATAGAGCTCTTGGCAGAGCAACTCTTAAATCTCAGAGTACAATCAGTGGTTGTCTAACTTTACTACAGGTTTGCTCATTTGTCTTCTATTCTTTCCCTTTTGTGGATGTATCTTTGACTTGAGGGGCTGGCAAGGGCTATGTTGCCCTCAACAAGGTCAATCCATCTCAGCAAACACTAAAATAAAGAGTTAAATAAATGCTAAGAGATGAAATTTGAGATTTATTTTTCCAAATTGAGCTTGCTAGAGTTATTGAAGGACATAATGATGGGTGGTTGATTATGTACATGAAGAGAAAAAAACATATGGGAAACCTGGCAATAAACAGCCGATTTGCTTTCAAAATTAACAATGAAACTCTAAACCTATAAAACTGAAGTATCATGTTTGGTAATTGAATCAAACATCAATCTTATGGACTGAGTTTGGCTCTTTGACTTCAGTTTTTCACTTTGGTTGAGTTGATGACATAATGGGCCTGCAGAAAGGCTGATATTCATTCCATTCTCTGTCTAATTTGGATATGATTTTGGGCTTTTGTCATTTTTATGCATGAGTTCATGTAGGTTTCTTCTATATTCTACTTTTTGATCATTAAATTACTTTCCAAATTGTTACTAGTTGTTACGTTTAAATGTATTATTAAAACTGATGAGATTCTCTATCTTGAGGACAATGGAGGTATAAGAACGTATTTGGTCTTACCTTTAGATAGTAGCTTTCCATACATCCATAATTTTCTGGAGCTATTTATTTACTTATTTTGATAACATTCTCAAAATCATCCATATATGGTGCAGCTACCAAAATAATTGCTGAACTTGTGTTAGAATTTTCAAGGCAATGCAGAACTAAATTTGAACTTTGTACTTGCCTTTTGCTATCTTTTTTATTAACAAGCTCAGCATACTGGAGTATGTTTTATTTCTTGCTTTTATTAACTTCTACGTTGAAAGTTATCAGTTTTGGGAGACAGGGTAATTGACAGAGGCAGAACTAAAGGAGGCAGACAGGTGATGCTGCCGTCCTAAAAATTTGTCTTCAAAAATTAAACCCTATTCCCTTAAAAAATAAAAAAGCTACTTTAGTCCTTCAAAAAATTTTTCTTTCTAGCTCTTTTTTTTTTTTTTTAATTTTTTTTTTTGCTTGGCCCCCCATGCTAAAGGGCTGGTTCTTCCACTGGTAATTGAGCATGTAAATTTTGTGCTAATTGGAATGTAGAAACTGAAAGAGCTCTGCAAAAATTAGCATATACATTGATGCTTGTCTATGAATTTTTTGCAAGTTGAAAGCAACAGATGAAAGAATTTTTTGATGCAGTGATTTATTATGAACTGAAAGTTCATTGTACTCCAAAGTTTTTCTCTACACGATTTGTCACTTGGTGTGGTAGTTGGTGGATCAATCCATAAATTAACAGATAACTTCCTATCTTAATGGTATGTAATGCAGTATTGATGTTTCATTATTGTTTGTTGCAGTGTTGGAGTTATTTTCACCTTAATATTGCCCAACCAAAGTTTTATCAGGAGCCAGTTCGTGATTGTTTTCCATTTGTACATTGGTGGAAGGGGAAACAAAGTGCTGCAACAGTGAAACGTGACATAGTCTTCTATCGAAAGGCACTGGACTCCCTAAAATCAAGTGATGTAAGATTTGCAATGTCATCCAATACATCTTAGGTCTAGTCTGACAATAAGGTTTTTAATCAAACTTTATGGCTGATGCATGTTGATTAACATTTTCTTAATGAGCTGTTACAATGCAGGTGGAATGGCTTCCTTACAACAATATCGACTGTACGTTAATACCAGAAAATGTTAGAAGTAGCCTGCTTCTTGGTAGATCAAAGACAATGCTAATCTGTTTTGACAAGGCAGAAAGGCACCTCCCAGATCGTTGTTTAAGGCAATATGGCATGCTTCAAGGAATCCCAGATGATGTGCAGCATTGGGAGAGAAAGAGCCGTGGAGTTGACAGTGGGATACATCTGTCAGGAAAAATGGAACCAGAGCTCAATGAATGGTCAGCCCGTTACCATCACATTGTGCAAGGTGATGATGGTGTTGATGAAAGTGAATACATGGATTGGTACTTGAGAATTACACGTAAATTTGTTGGAAGGCCGGTGTCTCCTTTGCCTCAGATCCAGAGAACAGTAAAGTTCAGAACCAAAAAGAAGAGAATGGTAATTCCATGTTTACTTGATCTCTACTAGTTACAAATTACTGAGTGAGTTCTACCTTTACTTTTGATCCTTTTGCAGAATTCTGGGTTAAGAGATATTGCACACATAGCAGATTCATTCGCAACCGAAGGATTGGATCCCATACAAATGGAGTCAATATCAAGGATCAGGGCTATTGTACATGATTGTTTGGGTGATGAACTTGGAACTGCATCCACAGTTGCAGCCACTGCTGTACCCACAGTTTTAGCCACTCCTCAAGTTGAGGTTGGCAAAAGAAAAAGGGAAAAGGAGCGAGTAAGAAGGAACACTAAGGCTAAGGGTAAACGTAAAAGGAAGGAGGATTCAGTACAATATTATACAGCTAGGGAGATGAATCCTGTTCATATTTATAGCACAGCATTCAGGGCTGATCCATTGCATTTATGTTGCCATTGTCATGCCTTTAGTCATCAGGTTGCTATCAGTCAGGCTGAACATTTACATGGTAAACTTGGGAAAAAGGTGAGGAAAAAGGAGAAATCAAGAAAAAAGTCAAGCAAGAAGATGAGCCGGAAACGGAAGAGGAAGGAAGATGAAGTAAAATGTGATGCATATAGTGAGGATGTCCAATTTGAAATTGAAAGTGCTGCTGCCAAGGATAATTTGATACAGTCAAATTGTGCCATTAGCGAGGATTATCAACTGCAGCTACTTAATGGAGCTGATGAGGGTGGAAGTTCACAGCCATGTCATGCTTATGGTGAGTTTGATGGTTCACAACGATGCCATGTTGATGGCAAGTTTAATGATACACAACCACACCATGCTGTTGTAGAAGGTGAACTGCTGGAGTCTTATCGTGTTGCTGGCGAAGGTGGAGGAGGAGAGTCCATTCTGCCTGATGGTGAATTTGATGATTCACAACCACGCCATGCTGCTGTAGAAGGTGAACAATCAGAGTGCTATTGTGCTGCAGGTGAAGGCGGAGGAGAAGAGCCTGGTCAGCCTGATGGTGATTTTGATGATTCACAAGTGCACCATTCTGTTGTAGAAGGTGAGCAATTAGAGTTATATCATGCCACAGGTGAAGGAGCAGACTCTACTCAGGCAGAAAACTTGGATAATAAGGTTGCCGACTCAAAGTATACTGATGTAGCTCATGAAATCAATGACTTGAATCTTTCTCCTGTTGCTGGTGAGAGCCTTCCACAAACAATTACAGTTGTATCACAGGTTGTGCCAGGGTCATCTATTGAACCTGGGAAGGATGTGGCATAGGATTAGGCTCAGATGGATGGAAGAGATGAACTATTGACTGAAGGTACTTCCAGGCTTTCATGAACTTATGCGGGATTGTGTTCCATGATTGCTTTTGTACTTTGTGTATTTGTAGCTGCGTTGTCTAATTCTTGTGTCTCCAGTGCCTATTGTCTACAATGCATTGCCTAAAATTTCCCTTGTATAATAATTAAAAGGTAACTTTAAGTTTTGTCACCAATGGCAGCTCAAGTTATCATGTGGGCTTATGTGATCTCATCTCATGTTCTCTTCCAGATGTTATGCGGTTATGAAATCAGTTCATGTACTTTTTGGGAGCTAAAATTTGTGCGCATGCATGAAAAACACAAAAATCTTGTGCTTCTATTGTACCCCCAATTGTTCATATTTAATTTCTTGAAAACGTTATGGTTGATGATTGCAATTATGCTCAAATCTTCTTCTTGGAAGTTGGTGCATGTGGGCGTGTTTTACATATTTTTAAAGTCTATTGGTGAAAAAATCCAAATGTTTTCAACCTTTTGCAATAGCACATTAATGAACCTGGTCAAAATAAATTTCAAAAACGTTGAGTTGGCGCTGAGTTGTCGTGCCAGCAAACCAAAGATGAATTCCCACATACACATTAGTAGGTCACAAGAAGATAATTCAATGGAGGAGGAACCTGAATACATCCTCGATTCACTTAACTTCAAATCAGGCACTTTCTTCGGTGTATGATTCTCCCTAATTGCAGCTCAGATCACTTTCTTCTTTAGCTCCTCCCTCATTGCTACCTTCTTTTTTGTCCCTCTAGGTCTCCTCGTAGCTTTCCTTTGCACCTATGCTAATTTTCTCATTTGAGTGTAGGGGGCTTCTCTTCAGTTCAAGTGGATCCAACTTGAAAACTCTACCATCGTGCTTGCTCTGAAGGGCCTCCTCTTCGCTTGCCTCCCTTTTATAACTTTCTCAATCTTCACATGGGCTACCATATCCGCCGTTGGGATGAACAATGCCTTTTACTATCTGATGATATTTAATTGCATTTTCTATTGGCTTTTTGCAATTCCTCGAGTTTCCTCTTTTTAGTCTGCACATGAAGCTAAGTATCACGGAGGAGAAATCCCTGACGATAACTTCATTTCTCACTCCTCTCGAGGGCTGTGTCCACACTCTGAACTTGCTATTTTGTCCTTTGTTGTTTCATATTTATTCTCACTACTTTGTTATATTTTCCTCTGCTGCTTCCGTTTTGGATTTGTTTCTTCTCTTGTTTATCCCTTTCTTGTTCCAACTTTACGGCTCCATAAGAGGTGCTCTTTAGTGGGTTACCAAGAATGTACATCAATTGCATAGCATTCTTGTTGTCAATGGTGATGTTGCATTGATTATTGTTGTGCTCTATTTGGTGGTTAGAGTTGTTTTCCATTTATTTGAATTATCTTCTATATTGATTATTGTTGTGCGCTACATTCAGGTTTCTCCTCCATTGAATTATCTTCTTATATATATGGTCAGTTGATTTCTAACCATGGTCTGCTGATGTGTATATGCGAACTCATCTTTGGTTTGTTGGCAAGACAACTAAGTGCCAACTCAGCATTTTTGAAATCTATTCTGACCAGATTCATTAATGTGCTAACATTACAAACAACTTTTAAAATTGGGACATTATTGAAAAAATTAAAAGTTGGCATTACATTGCAAAAGGTCGAAAAGGTTTGGATTTTTTTTTCATCAATAGGCCTATTTTTAACTCTAGTTTTTCTCTTTTGTTAGAAATAGCATTAAAAAAAATAAATAAAAGCAAATCAAATACACCACGATTAGAATATAATTTTTCTAAATTTTATTTGTAGAGCGCACTTAGCCATGAGTGCTAGACCTCCTCCATGACCACTCCCTCCAACACATTTTGCAAAACCTAACAATGCTTTTATTTTTGGGACTTTTTCAAAAATAATTAAAAAAAGAAAAAAAATTTCAAAAATATTGTTGACTTTTTTCTTTACAAAAATATTGTTTTCAAACTTTTTTAAAAAAATGCGGTCTTGCTTTTTCTTCTTCTTCTCCTATCTTTTCTTTTCTTTTTTTCCTTATCTGCAAATCTTTCATTTTTTCTTTTAATCATATTATCTTACTTCATCATCATCATCTTCTTCTTCCCCGCCTATCTTTCCCTTTTTTTTTTATACAAATCTTTCGTTTTGCTTGTTTTTCTTCTTTTAATTATATTGTCTTAATAACTCTACAAAAGCTTTCTTTTAATCATATTGTCTCACTTTTTCTTCTTTTTTTTTCTTTATTTATAAATCTTTTATTTTCATAATTTTTTTTAATCACTTTTCCTTGATTACTCTACTACTTCTTCAAGCTCATCAGTACAGTAAAGTGAAGCATGCACATATCTACATATTATTATTTTTTTATTGTTAGGAGTTACAAGAATTCTTATTTTTTTTTAATTTCTTGCCTTCTTTCTCTCTACAAAAAAGTTTTTGCAAAGGGTAAATTGGAGATATTTGGACATTATTATCCTTTCAACCAGTTTTTTCATCCAAAACAACCGCAAAAACAATTAGAAAAACAACCTCATAAAATTGAAAATGAACTAATCAAAATAACTAAAAACAACCGGAAAAACAACAAAAATAACCATAAAAACAACCTCAGAAAATGAACCAATCAAAACAACCAGCAAAACAATTAGATAAACAACAGAAAAAACAACCTCATAAAAATGAAAACCAAAAACAACTGCCAAACAATAAAAATAATTAAAATAGAATTTCATAAAAACTGAAGATGAACCAACCAAAATAAAAGA